>JBBPBX010012628.1:0-29429 GCA_038048925.1 Garcialebias charrua | reverse complement strand
CCCCAAGATGACTCAAGCCCAGGGGCCCCCATCCTCCTAAATCCGGCCCTGTTAAACGCTAATTAAAAGCCTAACAAAAAATAAAGTAGCAGAAGGCTATGCAAAAGCCAAAGTGGCCACACAGTAGCTAAATGTTGGCTAAAAGCTAGTTATAAAATCTAAAAGCCAAACAACAGCTGAAGTAGCAAAAGGCCAACTAAAATCTAAAGCATCATCAAAAGGCTGGTGAAAGCTGAAAATAGCCAAGCTTCTTTTTAAAGAAGAGAAAATGTTTGTACATAACGTTAAACAATTTGAAAAAGTGAGAAAGTTACAAACCAACAATCTGAACTCCTGGATTAGCTGAACCTTTGGATTCATGAGCAGTTTTATTTCGTGACTCAACGTGACTCAACGAGGCTAGCCTGTATAAATAAAGGTTGAATGAATGAATGAATTTCAGTATCATTTCGCTTGAATTAGTTTGTGATATTTAAAAATTCAAAAATACTTCAATCGTACGGGGATCAATAAATTATATTCCTCTTTTATTGTGTCGCTCATTACATTTCTTGTTTTGATAACAACCCGATGGATAAGTGGATGAATTACATCATTAATGGACGATGCCTCAAAAGAAACAGTTTATTCAGTGTCTGTGTCTGTGTGGACAGTTTGGACTGCAGAGGGATCTTCTTGTGTCTCTCGAGCCTCGGAGGATTCCTGCTCCGGGTTTTCAACAACCAGACCTGAGACACAGTCGTGCTTGATCCTTCCAGCTGAGCTGAGCTCTGTTGGACATGGCTGGACTTCCAGAAGTTGCTGCTCCAGGGCCGGCCCAAGTCTCCATGGGGCCCTCAGCCAAATTTGGTTTGGGGCCCTCTATTTATTTGAATAATGTGGATTACTGCAATCAACAGTCAGATGATCAGATCATTTACCGCCTATCATAAACTCATTGTGACAGTCCTGTGTTTACATTATCCTATATGTATATACTAAAAGTAACAAACAAACAAACAAAAAACACCAGTATGCAATGTACTGTATTTTACAGCCAAAGTGTCATCTGGTTTATTATCTTTGATTCCAAGGAACTGCAACAGTAATGTTCAAACTAATTTGTAGTGCAAGATCAACAACTAACAGATAAAATAACTTAGATGCATAAATATAAATTAAACTGTGCAAAAACAGACAAAATAAAAAAATAAAATATCAAGGAAATACTTAAATAATGTAAACATTTGCTTGAAACCACGTAAATGGTTAAAAAAAATAAATTTAACGTTGAATAATTAGTTCTTAAAACTATATAAACATATGCAATAGTTTGTAAAACTGAACTTAATTTTTTTTTTAATAGAATCAAATATAAATCATTACCGTACTTAATTTTTTAAATTCCACTTAGGGGGCCCCCTAGTGGCCCTAAGCAGCGGCAGTTTGCTTATGCCTTGGGCCGGCCCTGTGCTGCTCAGTGGAAGCTCTGACAGGAATGAGTGGTATGTTTGGGAGTGCAGCCCCTCTGTGTTCTGGGTTATCATTTTTTTATTTCCTGTTCTAGGTCTGTTATGTTTCTTCAAAGCTTGTTCTCTCCTCCTTTGTGAGGTAAGATGTTGCAGTTTTGGGGTCTTCAGGGTCCGCTCTCTCTTCAAGAGTGACACTTTAGTTGTCTGTCCAGGAGCTGTTTTTTATGTTTTCCTGTTATTTTTATATTCTAAACCTGCAGTTTTTTGCATACAGCTTTTATTCTGCTTCTTCTCTGCAACATAAAGTTCTGTTTTGTCACCTTTTCCTTTGAGATACTACTCTTTTTCATGATGTTAGCATCTCTTTCTTCATCTCTGACAAACTTTTCTTCTTGGTTTGATGTATTCTTTCATCTTAAACAGACTTCACCTTAGACAATTTGCTGTACATTTATTTGTGTGTTTGTACATAAAAATGTTCTTTACTGGTAAAAATGAACAGATAAGATACAATTCTGATTTACTGTATAACGAAATGAGAAACATTTTGTCCTTAAAAGTTGCTATAACCTAATTCATACATTTGACTCAATATTGTATGATTATTCTGTCAAATTAACAGTTTTATTGTGATCCATATTTTTATTTTGCCAACATGAGGCTCAGAGTTGCTCAGTGGTCAGTGAAAATCCTGAGGCTGAGGGTTAGATCACAGGTTACATCANTGCAAGGGCGTAGATTTCATCTCATTATTGGGGGGGACCATAAACAGGGACATTTTTTAAGAGCAATTTTGGGGGGGTCGGCAAAGTTACAGTGAAATGTAATGCAAAATGTACAGAGGGAAGTTTATCCAAACTGCATGCATATACTATGCAGAATAATCAGCAATAATATTGATTTAAATGGCATGTATTTAGTAGTCTTAATACTACAATTAATCAGTCCAATAGTGACACTCATTACTCTTATAAAATTTTTTAATGTGTTCAATCTGCACTACAATAGATGACAAATAATGACAAGTGGCAAAATGAGAATTTTGCAAATAGGTCCCCTCTAAATATTGTTTAAAGGTGCTATGTGTAACTTTCTGTAGAGTGCAGAACTTAGAAAAATTTTCAACAGGCAAAGCATTCTGATCCCTCCCCCTCAGAGCCATATATGGCTCTGCTCCCCCTGGCCCTGCTGAAATTCAAATTCAAGCTCTGTTTTTATTGGCTGGTTAACGGCGGGTCACTCTGTGTTTTTAGTGTTTTTATAAATGCTGATAGAGAAGCAAGGGGACTATAGTTTTTTTCAGAGATTACTTTGTCTAACATCAGTCTGTCAGTAGATAGTGACAGAGTGAAGAAATATGTTAAAAATATATTGTTAGAAAAGTTACAGACTGCATTACAAAGTTACATAGTGAAGTTTTAAATTTCTGTTTGGCTTGTATTCATAGATTGCTGTGGTCAGTGTCACTGATAATCTGGTACAACACCTTCCCAAAATCTTAAAGCTTAAAAAGAAAACAGTTTTCAAGGAGAAGAAATACTTTAATGCAGGGGTCACCAAACTTTTTGAGACTGAGAGCTACTTCAGTGGGACCGAGAGGCACGAAGGGCTACTTGTTTGATACAAACACATTTGCATGGCTCACCTTTAATTATAGTATTAATAATAATACATTTACATACATGTGAATATATGACTGCCTGATCACATCTGATCTGATCTCTGTATTATTAAAGACTCCACACAATGATTAATGATTTAGGTTGATCAATTATTATTGATAATTACCAGTAGTCATTAGAACTCTCAATCAAGAACTTGAGTCCTCAGTTTGAATAATTTTTTGGCTCTTCTGTGCAAATGTAAATTGTTCTTAGCTTTGACTGGGAGTGTGAATGGTTGTTTGTCTCTTTGTCTGTCTCTGTGATGGACTGGAGACGTGTCCTGGGTGTCTCTGTGATGGACTGGAGATCTGTCCTGGGTGTCTCTGTGATGGACTGGAGATCTGTCCTGGGTGTCTCTGGTGACCTGTCCTGGGTGTCCCTGCCTTCACACAAAAGCAGCTGAGATTGGTTCCAGTCCTAAACAAGGGGGCATAATGGATTACTTATTAACTGATATTTAAACATAAAACACTATTTCTTTTATGTTAAACTCAATCTGTAACATTTGAAATTCATTGTATTTTATAAATATTTTATTAACTGTTTTGTAGAAATGAACACGTTTGTAACATTCATTCAAAATATGCCTTTTACTATTAACAAATCTGTAGCATTTTTTAAGAACCTATTAAGAATAAAATCTTCCAGTTGCAGATACAAAATATCAATAATGTAATATAATAAACAGTGACATTTTTAATTAATCATGTGACATAAGTATTGATCCTCAACATTTTTTATAATAATAATTTATTTATAAAGCCCTTTAAAACAACCACAGCTGCAACAAAGTGCTACACATATAAAATCATTTTAACTAATCATCACATCTTCTCTACTCTTTTTAAATTAATTATCTTTCACATATTTTATCATTACTTCTTTCAAGAGCTCCACACCTGAAAATATGATGAATGTGAATCCATCCTGCTCAAAGCTGCGCTGACATTCTTCTGTCTGTTGTGAGCCATGTTAGCATTGAAGCTAGCGTGTTAGCTGATGAAGTGTCGCTCCTCGTTGCGTTTTGCTGTTGCTACAGCCACTAATGAGACACAGACACACTTGTCTTTCAACACTGTGAAAGACCTTTTCCTCCCAGTCGCTGTCACCAATGTTTTAAGTAGCTACCGGTACTTACTGGAAGTTAGTAGGCAGCAGCTCACTCTCCACCTGTTGTTCCTTGTAAACATTGGACTAAACCAAGGGGGGGCAAAATTTCCTTTTTTTCCCCTTAGAATAATGGCGGATTTCTCTCTTTTTTGCCTTTTTATATTTGCAGTATATTGTTTAAAGACACAGTTTCCTTTATTGAATTATTGGTGGGGGGGACAGATCTACAATTCCCCAAGATTGGGGGGGTCCGGACCCCCCCGACCCCCCAGGATCTACGCCCATGGGCATCTGGTGTGTTTGCTTGCTGTGGTGACTAGTAGGGTTGGGTGGTCTTGACTTGAACACAACACTAGTGGTGACCCTCACAGCAGCCAAAAAACACATTTATTTTACCATCATAGACATTGATATGGTTTTTGAAATCAGCTGTAAATAAGTGAAAGGATTTGTTAAAGAAATGCATATTGTGCACCTCATTTTATCTCAAAGATGCAGCACAATTTGTTATTGCTATGCGTTAGAGATGGGTTTTAGCTACTACCACACTGAATTTTATCTCATAATCTGTAAAAAAACAACAACAAAAAACCTTGGTTTTTGCCACTTATGAATTTGTTAATGTTGAGTGGTATCAGTTGTTGATAAACAACAGCAAAAAGAAAAAAAATATACACACACACACATACACACACAGTCGATGCAAGATGCAGTCGATTATAAGATCACCTAATATTTTATGGTAATAAAAAAATCCTAACAGAATTCTTAATTATTCTTACATATGAAAGCATTTATCAAACAAATAGAACAAATTTTTAGGCTAATATTGGAGAAAATATGATCTTTTCATCATATATGAAAAAATATATATATATATACAGTATATATATATATATATATATATATATATATGTTATTATTATTGTTAGGTATAAGCCTTTTTTTGTTGTGACATTTAAATACTGTATACTGTATATATTTTTTTGCCCCAAAAAAGGTTTTTTAAGAAAAACTCCACTTCCCATGGTGCATTTCGAGGGGAGGTGTAGATGCCGCACGTGCGAGAACAGTTGAAACCGTTGGATGAAGCCAGCGTCGTTCATTTGAGAGACACTGCAGTATTTGGCATTTTCGCAGCGTGTCTCTCGGTGGAACCAGCGGGACAACATGTCCTCGGAGGACAGCGACGCTCTGCTGTCTTTAATCCACAAACACCTGCAGGTGAACGGCTACAAAAAGGCCGCGAAGGTGCTGGAGAAGCACCTAGCTCCGGTGAGAAGTTGTCTCCTAAATTACAGTAATGTCGTTTTATCGTCATTTCTCCAGCAGTTTGAAACATGTGTTAATAAGAACAGCCACTTTGAACACACGTTTATATTTGATTTGATTCAAATCAAATATAAACGTGTGTTCAAAGTGGCTGTTCTTATTAACACATGTTTCAAACTGTCAGTGAAAAAAGTTCTTCTATCCTCCTAAGACCCGAACTCTAACATGATATGCATTTTTAACTTCCCTATGTTATTTAGGTTGATTGGGACCTGATGAGTGTAAAAACGAAGATTTATCTTTTTACATGATGCAGTCTATGAGAAAAATGATGTCCACATATGTGGACATTCGTTTTAAAAATAGATAAAACACAACAAATTTACAATTGGATAATGATATGCAAAACTATTTATTTTGTGTCTGAACACAACAGTATTTTCCTAAGTGGAAAAACTATATAAAAAACTAGTTTCTTGTCCCATTTCAGACAGGTTAGGATTAAGGGGTTAGGTGTAGGGTTAGGGGGTTAGGGTTAGGGCGCTAGGGAATGTTGGGACCTTGTCCCAACATTCAATGTAAATGCTTTGCAAATGAAATGCTCCGGGCAAATGTCCGGGAATTGTCCCAACAAAGCCCGACGAGGGATCACCAAGCATGGCTAAAGATGATCCACGCGCACCGCACCGGGGGGTACGGTGGTCCCACACCTAGGGAGGGGGCACTAAGGCCTGGGTAAGGATTATCTGTGCGCACCGGGGGGTTCAGTGGTCCCACACCCAGGGAGGGGGCACTAAGGCCTGGGTAAGGATTATCCGCGTGTACCGGGAGTTCAGTGGTCCCACACCCAGGGAGGGGGCACTAAGGTCTGGGTAAGGATTATCCGTACGCACCGGTGAGGTGCGATGATCCCACACCCAGGGAGTGGGCACTAAGGCCTGGGTAAGGATTATCCGCGCGCACCGGTAAGGTGCGATGATCCCACACCCAGGGAGGGGGCACTACGGCCTGGGTAAGAATTATTCACGCGCACCGGGGGGGGGGGTTCGGTGATCCTACACCAAGGGAGGGAGCACTAAGGTCTGACTAAGGAGTATCCGTGCGTACCGATGGGGTTTGATGATCCCACACCCAGGGAGGGGGCACTAAGACCTGGGTAAGTATTATCCGCGTGCACCGGTGAGGTTCGGTGGTCCCACACCCAGGGAGGGGGCACTAAGGTCTGGGTGAGGATTATCTGTGCGCACCGGGGGGTTTGGTGGTCTCACACCCAGGGAGGGGGCACTGAGACCTGGGTAAGGATTATCCGCATGCACCGGTGGGGTTCGGTGGTCCCACACCCAGGGAGGGGGCACTAAGGTCTGGGTAAGGATTATCTGTGCGCACCGGGGGGTTTGGTGGTCCCACACCCAGGGAGGGGGCACTGAGACCTGGGTAAGGATTATCCGCGTGCACCGGTGGGGTTCGGTGGTCCCATACCCAGGGAGGGGGCACTAAGGTCTGGGTAAAGATTATCCGCATGCACCGAGGGGGGGGGGTTCAGTGGTCCCACACCTAGGGGAGGGGGCACTAAGGCCTGGGTAAGGATTATCCGCGCGCACCGGGGGGTTCGGTGGTCCCACACCCAGGAAGGGTCACTATGGCCTGGGTAAGGATTATCCGTGCACACCGGTGGGGGGTTCGGTGGTCCCGCACCCAGGGAGGGGGCACTAAGGCCTGGGTAAGGATTATCCACGCACACCGGGGATCCTGGATGAAACTTACCCAGCTATTACCCAGATATTCAGTATCCTCTACGGGACCATCAATGTCTGACTAGTCTTCTATCTCCGAGTTTTCTCCATCAATTAACCCCAGCAATTCCATTACTTACAGAGAATAACACTCTGTGAAAAAAAATCATAAGCAAAATCAAATAAAAATCTATGTACATTTATTTCTAAAACATTTTAGCATAAAAATATTTTCTACAAAACCAATTCCCACAGTCCACATTTGTGGACATGGTCAACAAAATTAACAACACTAAGTCCCTCTGTCCACATATGTGTACATCATGTTTAGCGACATGCTAAATCCCTGCAGTTGCTAACTTTTGTAAAATTTAAACACAATAACAAACACTGAACACTTTTATAAATATTTGAACAAAAATCCACCATGAAACTTTATTCAATTTTTACCTGGCCGAGGTTTGGATTGGGAGCTGCCATGTGAACTTGTGGGTGTGTCGTCAGCCATCTTGGAACTAACCTGTAATGTGCTATGCACTTCTAAACCACTAAGTGGCAGTACAATGACCTCATATGAGGACACCAGGCCATGTGTAGAGCAATATTTAGTTGTTGTTTTTTTAGTAATGTTGTTTAGACAGCCCAAAATGTGATGTCCACAAATGTGGATGACAGGTCCTAGGAGGCTATTTATAAGTGCTAAATCCATTATCACAAATAATTATTTCAAATTTTATCTTAATTTTAAATTATTTTATTGAGTGGACGAACAAGTATAAATGTGTTAAATTTAAATAAGTTGTGATTTTAATTTCCTTTTAAACTTTTTTTTTAAATCTGTGAATTTGTTATTTTTGAGACCAAATTGCTTTAACAAACTTGCTCTGGCACTTTTAGAGTTTACCTTCCAATATTCGCTTTTAGCTACTAGTTAATAGCCTAATTTTAACTTTTAGTTCCCGTTCTGCTTCTTTTAAATTAAGCTAAAAAATTAGCTTCTAATTTAGCAGCTTCTTCTATACTGTTATTTTTACCTTCAGTGCTGATGGTATGCGGACATTTTTTTTGTAACTTACTCAATCATTTTTTTCAACAATTTTAGCTTTGCACCCGTTTTAAAAATTAGTACAGTATTTGTTGTTATAATTACTAATTCACAAAGTTCTCATTTGAGACAGTTTTATTGTACCGGTAGCTTGTTCTGTTCATTTTTACTTAAGTTCAACTTGTTTCAGTTGTTGTTGGTTTTAGCTTATTGCTGGGTTTCAGATGACGTAGCAGTGACGTCACAGAATGCAGATGCGGGGCAAGAAGTAAACGCAGCCGTTTCCTTCTGTTGCTGATTCAGCATCAACATGCCTAAATTCTGTGCCGTTTACGGTTGTTGCAACCGCTCTAATCGAGAGATAGATAAAAGTTATTTTCGTGTTCCGAAAGTAGTATGCTACAAGGGGATTAATTTAAAAAAACTTACAGAAAAAAGACGACAAACGTGGATTACAACCTACGGCTAAAAACAGGAGGTGCAGAAACTGACGAGAGTCTGCAGCGACCACTTTGTTACAGGTAAGGGTCGTATCGTTTAAATCATATTTTCAGATATTTTATTGGACAGTAACTAGAAAGACAGGTAAGATATGTTATGCCCTAGCTTGTGTAGTGGTTCAACACTTGGTTGTTCCCAGAAAAAATCCGATTAGAATGCTAATGTTGTTAGCGGTTAGCTTAGTGCTAGGAAAGGCATTTACGTGTTTTACTTTAAAGTGGTGTCTTATATTTAGGTTGTCCGAGTGCAGCAGGTGATGTACATTCCCAAGACTGGGCCCCCACTGTTAACCTGGGGTACCAAAGAAGTAACGAGTGGCCACAAACAGAAGCATCCCTCCGGCGCAGGGAAAGAGCTAAGGCCTGGAAGCTTCTCTGCACTGAGGAGGCCAACAGTCTGGAAGATGAGCTCTGTGAAGAAAGCTTACCAGCCCCTGAAAACGAACGATTCAAAGGTAAAATAATAATAAATAAAAATACTATTTATTTATTTATAGAATTTCTGAACGTAATTTTTAATAATTAAATATTTGCAGATGCAGAATGCCAGACGGATCTAAGCATGGTTGACCTCACAAAGCTGGAGGATGCAGTGAAAGGCTACACAACTGAGATCTGCGACCTTAAGGAAAAAGTCTCAGTGACTAAATTTACTCCTGAAACCTTCCAGAACAACGATAAAACAAAGTTTTATACGGGACTGCCCAACTTTTTAGTTTTGATGCAAATTTTTCAGCTCTGTGAACCTTATACATCAGCATGTCATCACTGTCAGCACTCTCCAAATTTGAGCAATTTATTATGATACTTATGCATCTCAGATTACATCTGCAGCTTCAAGACCTTGCCTATAGATTTAATGTGTCAAAAGCCACTGTGTCTCGAATTTGTTTTAGAACGATTCATGTTCTCCATGAAAGATTACAATTCTTAATAGTGGCCTGAGCGACAAGTAATTCAATCAACTATATTTATATAAATATTTTAAGTTTAAATGATTATACATGTATTTATCATTTAAAGTAAATCAAAAGTAAATTAAATCACTAATACTGTTACAGACCATATTTGTACATGTTAATTGTTCATGAAGACAAAAAAAAAATTTACCCAATAAGGTTGAATATTTTTAATTTATTCAATGAACTCCATAACCAATCTTTGTGAATATTGGTCAGTTAAAATGACATGAGTTTTGCTATTGAAATAAAAACATTTTTCTGAAGTAGACTCATTTTGCAACATTTGTGACATATGACATTTGTATGTGCTGTTATTTAACATATTAGAACACCTTTGAAATTCACAAGCTAATCTCATATTGATTTAAATATATCATTTGATTTAACATACTTAACTTTTCAATTAAGATTATTGTAAATAAAAAACAGCTGTCATGACATGTAACAACATCACATGACCCTTCTGCAGAGTGCTTGCTACAGGTGTAGCTGAAACATGTTATGGTAGTGACAAATGTTTTTGGGGAAAAAAGAGCAACTGTTTAAATTTGTATAAACTTTTCAAACTCCTTTCATCAACTACTCCAAATAACATTCTTGATTCTTAGATTGGTTAGTCACGTGTGGATTTCTGTCCCAGGATTTCAGGTAGGATGCAATGTGTAAAATAGTGCTGAATTTTGGGAACTGCTGTTTCCCACAGCTGGTCATCTGGCAGAATTCTTTCCACATAAATATCATTTTCACTCCATACTACAAAATCACAATATTGTACATCCACAATGTGAATCTGATCCTGGAGCTGATGGTAATAAGGATGGTTCCTATCCAGTTGTACAGAATCTCCAGTATTTGACTGGTTTTAGCTCGAATTCTGCTGATTTTAGCTCGGGTTCTGTTGGTTTTAGCTCGGATTCTGCTGATTTTTAGCTTGGGTTCTGCTGATTTTAGCTTGGGTTCTGCTGATTTTAGCTTGAGTTCTGTTGGTTTTAGCACGGGTTCTGCTGGTTTTAGCACGGGTTCTGCTTATTTTAGCTCGGGTTCTGCTAGTTTTAGCTCATTCTGTTGGTTTTAGCTCAAGTTTAGCTAGTTAGCTCAGGTTCTGCAGGTTTTAGCTTGGGTTTTGCTGATTTTTAGCTTGAGTTCTGGTTTTAGCTTGGGTTTTGCTCGTTTTATTTTGTTTTTTGTTGATTTTATCTTGCTGATTTTAGTTTTGGTTCTGCCAATTTTAGCTCAGGTTCTATTGGTTCCAGCTCATGTTCTTTGGCTGGTTTTAGCCCGAGTTCTGCTAGTTTTAGCTCAGGTTTTGCTGATTTTAGCTTGGGTTCTGGTTTTAGCTCGGGTTCTGTTGATTTTAGCTTGAGTTCTGGTTTTAGGTTTGGTTTTGCTTGTATTATTTTGTTTTTTGTTGATTTTATCTTGGGTTCTGCTGATTTTAGTTTTGTTTCTGCTAGTTTTAGCTCAGGTTCTGCTGGTTTTTGCTTGAGTTCTGGTTTTAGCTTGGGTTTTGCTTGTATTATTTTGTTTTTTGTTGATTTTATATTTGGTTCTTCTGATTTTAGCTTTGGTTCTGCTGATTGTTTGGGTTCTGCTGGTTTTAGCTCGAATTCCATTTTTTCAACTCCAGTTCTTGTTTCTGCTCATGTTCTTTGGCTGCTGTCGGCTTGTGTTCTGTTGTTTTTGCTCATTTTGTTCTCACTTTTGCTTGTCATCACCTTACCAACTTAGTTTTAGCTTTTCGGCGCTGACGCAGCATTTTTTTAGAGAAATTCACACGTTTTGAGATTCTTTATACTGTATTTTCTAAATGAAAAGCCAAAATAAAGCCAACGTTTTCTGGATCTTCTTTTGTGTCAAAGTGAAGTCAGACGTTTGATGAATTTGAGTTCTCTTCTGCTAAAGTTCAGTTTTTAAAGCCGACCCGACGTTAATTTCTTGCACAAACTCGTTTAAAGAATGTTTTCTTCCGTTTGCCTTCAGGATGTTTGAGCTTTAATACAAAAATCTCCGTTAATGAGTTCTGACAGAACCAGCGCAGCGTGAACGATCCGGCACCGGACCGGCGTCGGCGCTTTCTATCTCACGCCCTCGTGTTTCCTGTCGGGCGGACGTCACATCTGCAGAGATCAGCTCGTGTGTCTTTAGTTCTGGTTCTGACCGGTCGGGTCACGTTAATGTCAGATCAGACGGTAAAGAACCAACGTGTTTCTCTGTCGTGTTTTTAGGTGGAGAGTCCGGAGGAGAACTGGACCCTACAGAACATCTACACACAATGGTTGAGGTGAGACACAAACAAACAAACAAACAACAACAACATCCTGCTGCACAAATGCCTCCTTTAGAGTAGAAAATGTATTTTATATTAATCTGTAGGTGATAAATCACTGTTTGAAGCTAAATTTTAAAGGTCCACTGACATCATCTTACAAATTTGCATAAAATGATAGAAGATATAAATATCTTGTATCATTCAACTATGTTCGTTTTTGCAAACAAAATGATAAATTAATGAAAATTCCTTTCAAAGTGAGTTTAAAATTAAAAACCGCGTTTCTCTCTGAAAAATCCGACTACAAGCGAATGCAACATTTGTGACATAGGGAGCAGGACCGTCAGTCTGCGTCTGCCATTAAAGGTGCAATATGTAATTTCTGGAACATGCTGGAACTTAGGAAAATTTTGAACAGAGACACGTTTCTGGTTCCTCCCCCTCAGAGCCATATATGGCTCTGCTCCACCTTGCTCAAATTCAAGCTCTGTTTTTATTGGCTGATTCAAATTCAAGCTCTGTTTTTATTGGCTGGTTACAAACTCTGTTTTTATTGGCTGGTTAACGGCGGGTCACTCTGTGTTTTTAGTGTTTTTATAAATGCTGATAGAGAAGCAAGGGGACTATAGTTTTTTTCAGAGATTACTTGTCTAAAATCAGTATGTCAGGAGGTAGTGACAGAGTAAAGAAATATGTTAAAAATATATTGTTAGAAAAGTTACATACAGCTCCTTTAACGCATATTCATTATCATCCAGATTGCCATGCCATTTTTTTTTTTGTATAACTTGAAAAATGCTGGTTATGTTGCATTTGGGCAGTGGTGGGCAGCGTTAGTCCAAAAATTAGTTCCGCAATTTCAAAAGCGCTTATTAAGTTATTTAGGTCCGCAATTTCAAAAGCGTTTATGTCTTAAGAAAACTAGCGGAAGCTAATTTTAAAGCGCAAGTTCAATTCAACGCTTGGTAGCCAGCAATAAGTTATGCAATATTTGCACTACACTGCCAACTAGCAGTGCATGAACTGTTATACACCTTCATCCTACCTATAACCGCGAATCGCTGGGGATGTCATTTCCTAAAATAGACCTTTCGCTCATGGTCTAAAAATTAAAAAGTTGTTGAATGTGTTGAGGATTGCTATTTCTGCTGCTTCTTTGTATTTTTCTTTTGTTTATTGTAGATTTTTCATTAAAAATGCAACTGTAGCAATACAGCACTCTCATGTCCGTTATGTGATTTAAACCTCTTCACATCTCTCTGAGACTCTGAGTGTTACACTTTCTTGAGCTCTGAAGAAGACAAGTGGACACTATTTTGTTACAATTATTTTGAATTAATGGACACCAGTCAATCTAGCCTGGCCCTCGCCTTCCTGCACAGCTCCGCTCAATTCTCATTTCCCTTCACTGCACAGTCTGGGACTTCTCCCATCCACAACCATTTCTCCGGTAGATTTTTGTTCGGACCAATCAGAGAGCAGAAGGCGGAGTTTTGAACGACGTCGACTGACGTCGTCATTCAAAATGGCTGCCGCCACGAAGGAATTTTCAATAAAACAAGGTAAAAAACTATTATTTCTCTGCTGAGAAAAAATATATTTCATAGCTGACGTTATATCAGAAGTGTTCCTGAGCAATCAGAGAGCAGAAGGCGGAGTTTTGAACGATGTCGACTGACGTCGTCATTCAAAATGGCTGCCGCCACGAACGAATTTTCATCAAAACAAGGTAAAAAACTATTATTTCTCTGCTGAGAAAAAATATATTTCATAGCTGACGTTATATCAGAAGTGTTCCTGAGCTTAACAGTTCCTAAATCAATTCACGAAATGGTCAAATCTGCTGGATATTAAATAGTTTCGGTTTGATATTTTCCAAACAGCCTCGGGTGCGCTACGAAAATAAATGATAAAAAATCGAATTTTATCTCAAATGTTTCATCTAGGCCAACAGTCAGTAAATTAAAGACATATAATTACACACTGGTGGCAGAAAAAATATCCACCGAGTGGTTTCTGAGCAATTTATCTGATAGCCTGGACCTCGCCAGGCTAAACTAACAAAACTCTGCCTCCTGTTCTCTGATTGGTCCATTCAAAAATCTCCAGGAGAAATCGTTGTCTATGGCAGAGATGCCAGACCCTAGTCCAAAGCGAAGTGAAGGACAAGGGTCTGGTTTAAACCAGGCTACAGTCAATCAGAAAGAACTTTCTTTTAATGTGTGTTAATTCAGAATTGATCAACAGTATACTTTTGTCATTTAATGATGATCTGTTACTTGCATGAGTTTGACCCTTCTGCTGGTTTATTTCTGCAGAACAAGCAGGCTTTGAATCTAAGGCACAAGTTCAGGGTAAACTTTTAACTTGCAGCTTCTTTTGTGTTGTCTGTGAAGTTAGCCATAATATTCTCTGTGCTCACAAGCGGCCATCTGGCCGATTCTATAAACAAGTTTTCCTACTGTCCTTCAGAGACCTTCTGCCTATGGGGATGAAAAATCCATCCGTTATTTTGTTAAACCAGCCAGTAGCCATTCAGGAGGTGGGCAGACTCCGCCCTCCATATAAAGTCTTACTTCCGTTTTGACTTTAGTGCGTTGGAGAGAACTAACTAAACAACTTGGTTTTCTCTGGAAGCTGGTGAATGTCCTGGTCAAATGTCAATTAGACCTACGTTCTCAGCCGGAGTTACAGTAAAGCCTTACTGTGCCTCATTCACTCATTTCTGAAAGAATTTGTTTTCTGGGAGTTTTATTTTGAAAGCTCAGTCAGGAGCTGGCCTTGTTTCCTACCGAGAGAGGCGAGTTTCCTCGTATCGTGGAATCAGCATCACACACGCTGAAGTTTCAACTGGACGGCTGTTGGACAAAACAATCCATTGTGTGTGTCCAGATACTTCTCAACTCTTATCTACAGAGACGAAGCGTCAACAGGTAACGAGTCGTGGATGTGGGCTGAGCGTGCGGGAGCCCAGCTGTTTACTCGTGTGGGGAAAAGTGTCACCCTGTCATTTCAAAATAATTAACTTCCGTTAAACTTAGCTTTCACTCTAATCCTTCCTCTTATTTCTTATTTTTCTTAAGTCATTAATCTGTTAAGTAAATGTGCCAACAGGAGTTAGACTCTGTCTGTTTGTTTTTAATTTGAATTCTTGTCAAAGTAGTTAGTAAATCAGAGCTAATATCGATACAAATGTTTAATGTACTTTTATGATTGTTTCAATAAAAGGTCTATTTTCTGGTGGACCAACATAAGTTGAAGTCTCTCGTGAAATTACATTTGTCTAGTCACATCAAAGCAATTTAATACCGGAAAAAGGGTGAACTCGCGAATATTAATGATAGATTTGTGTAGATGAAATCTGCTCAAACCTTTCATCTAAAATATAGGTAGGTCAGTAAACTGACCAGTAAGTCCTATATTACTACACATCGATAAAGTAATTTTAAAACTGTTTACTGGAAAACTGGAAGCGCTGCAATGCATTATGGGCACATGACTAAAGCAAAGCACGGAGTACAGGAAACATTAACCATTGCATTCCTGCTACGTAAGCAGACACAGCAGCATTGTGGGAAAAGTCTGTAAAATCAGAACCATGACTGAAAGCAACAGGAAGAATGGACATACAGTATACAGTATATACTTTCTCTCAATGATTGCTAAATGTTCTATGATATTTCAGATCAACCCAAATGGTTAATGTTTTATCATCTTTTCAGATTTGTGAAAGGTAGGCACACTTGTTTGGAAGAAAACAAACACAGATTCCCTTGACAATAATGATGTCATTTATTAAAGAAAACTGTGACAGAAAAAGGACAAGTAAAAACATACAAGTCAAACATACAAACTGTTTTCCTGCTAGAAATAAAGTGTCATTTAAATCCGCCACAGTACTAACAGCACACACAAACTTAGGCATTGATGTAAAATCATTATCCCTCACCTTTTGACACAACTGGGAGAGCCATCACAGTTTTGGCGGGAATATACATCAACGCAGCCGAGCATCTTGATCAGGATCACGGCAGACTCTCGAATGTGTTCATCCGAGCTCCTAATTTATACCTTGTGGGATGCATGTGATGACTTCACTCAAACTTGTTTGTCTGAGTGGTACTAGGCACGGGTCAGTTTGCCCTTAACTGAAAACTGCAACTCATAAACATCTTACAAACTTGGCTGTGAGATACATGGAAACACATTGTGTGCCTCACTCCCTTTTATTAGAAGAACTGCCAGGCTTGAAGTAGGATGGGTGATATGCATTCATTCATCAAAGACCTTATGGCTTTTCCAAGAAGGATGCGCCCATCCCTCCAAGAAATTCCGGGCCTTTGAAGTAAGACTGCACAAACCCCCCACTTCAAGAAACAGTTTAATGAAACATCTTGACACTAAACTAAAATGTTTTCTCTCACAAGTGTTGCATTAAGCATTAACTCTTAACATAAAAATTGATAAACATTTAGTCAGAAAAACATTAATAAACTCTTAATTCAGTTGGGAGGGGAGCTGTAGAATGGATCACATGCATTGTGATTCATAACAGTTAAACTTTCCACTGTTCAAGACAACGAATACTGATAGATAATTAGTCATTAGCGGTACTGCATTTTAAATAGAAAAAGCGCAAATCCGCTTATGAATTATAAAAATGAGTAAATCCGCTAAAGCGCAAACAAATGGTTTGGGTTTGCAATCAGCGGATTTGCGCTTTAGCGGGCTGGTGCCCACCACTGCATTTGGGTGTTCTAATCTCATCAGTGAACAAGTGAGCCTTTTCACTTTCCCAAAATATGAAATACTTCGTCAAAAATGGAATAAATAAAGCTGCTCCCCCCTTGGACTGAGCTCCCTGCTTCCTGAACAGGTAAGAGTCAAATACATACGGTGCAGATCTAAATTAGAACCTGCTGTTTCTGCTCATCTAACTTCCTGCTTCCAAAACTAAAGACAAATAGCTCAAATCTCAACTTGGATTGATAATTTTGTTGTTTTATTTCTTGTTTGCCATGAATATTTATATGGGGCGTTCTAAAGACGTTCTCCTTCCTACGTCACAAATGATGCATTCGCTTGTAGTCGGAATTTTCAGAGAGAAACGCGGTTTTTAATTTTAAACGCACTTTGAAAGGAATTTTCATTAATTTATCATTTTGTTTGCAAAAACGAACATATTTGAATGATACAAGATATTTATCTTGTAACATTTTATGCAAATTTGTAAGATGATTTCAGCTTTAATGTTATGAGCATCAGTTAGCCCTCAGTGTGTGAAGGACTCTCAGCTACTACCACTCCTAGCTTTAGCTCGGCATGGGACTCAGTTAGCATCATTCTTGTGTTTGCTAATTATCTTCTGCAGCGGCCATCTTGGATTGGGTTGACTCCAAGTTAGTCTGTTAGTTTCTTTGTAAACTTTACAGCAGTTCATGATATTTTGCTAACAGACAACCGAGCAGAGTTCATCATCGGCCTTTTGTTGACGTCAATGAACTGAACTGGAAAAAGTGAGCGGGTTAAATTAAATTGGCACATGTGGGATTAAAGAAAGGCCTCTCTCGTTATACGGAATTTAAAAAAATTTAATTCTTTGTTAATCTGGTCCCCTCAGGAAGCAACGTCTCTAATTCTGGTTTCACAAATTAATCCAGGTCCTCCAGGACTTTTTGACAATAAGACTTTTTTTTTTTTTGTTCAAACTGTCCCAAGTTCTAAAAATATATATATTTATTTTTTTAGGTATTCTTCTTCAGCTCAGGACGACAAGCAGGAGTCTGAAAACTCTGAGAACTTAAAGAGCCGAAGAACTGAACAAGAGCCCGATACAATCGAGGGAGGAGAGTCTGCAGGACCAGAACCAGAACCCTGTACTGTCACAGGACAGGAAGTGGACATCAAGCCTTCTCTCGGTGTGTGGCTCTCATTTGTCAGAAACCGTTTATCTCCTGATCCGAGGAGCGTCGCTGAACACCTGGAATTTAAAAAAACTGTTTTTGTTTTTTTCTCAGAGGCAGATGTTGAGTCCTCTGAGCAGCAGCTGGATGCTGCTGGAGCCCAAACGGGTCAGAAGTCCGACTCCTCCAATGGCGAAGAAAAGGATAACCAGGAAGAAACGAACACAGAGAAAGAGGTGAGGGTCTGTTTCATAAAAAGTTTGTTCACGTTGCACTGATCTGGCTTCAAATCACTTTAAACTTTATTTATGAAGCAGCAAAAACACAAAATGCTTTACAGATAAAGACCAATTGAAATGAAAAGCAACAAGAAGCGGCTCAGATCAGTTAAAACAGCAGAAAGTTGTAAAAAATGAAACCTGGATTAAAAAATAAATATATATGTGAATCATAAAACAGATTCTAAGATCTGAAGATTAATAAAACAGTTAAAAACAAGAAAATAGTTTTAATATGAAGTGAAACGTTCTAAAATAATTCAGACTTAAAATGAGAAAATGTTTTAAAATAAATGATTTACCTCTGATGTTTATTACTCTTTAAAAATCCAATATATATAATTTAAAATCCAATTTTCTACTCGGGCTGTTCTATAATTTGTATTTTTAAACATTTTATTTAAAAGTATTAATGAATTGCCTTCAGGTCAAAACTCTTACTGGTGTCTGCAGCTGAGAGGTGGAGGCAGACCATAAAGTTCTTACTCGTCTGGGTGGGTTCACGTGTCTGTTAGCAAAATATCTCCTGAAACACTTGGTGATTTTAACAAAACTTGCAGAAAATAATCTTTGGATGTATAAAAATATAAATGTAGTTAAAGTGAAACGAGTCGTCCTGGACATCTCTGCAGCAGGAAGCTGCCGTGAAATTAGAGAAAACAGACGCATTGCTGAAGTCCAGCCACGGAGATGATGTGATGATGGATGGAGACACACACACACATGCACACAATGAGACACACACACGAGCACACACAATGAGACACACACACACACACACACCCCCACATGTGGAGACACACAGAGACACGCCTGTGGAGAGACACACACAGACACACACACACACAGACAGGTCCTTTGTGGGAACTGCTGTTTGTTTTGATCTTTTGTTTCGGCTCATCGACGCAGCTGAAGCAGACAGATAAAGTTTGTCGTCCTCCATCAAACACTTTATTTTCTTTTTCCTACACAGTAAAAATAAGCTCAGAGCTGGAGCTTTGTTCATTCAACCTTTATTTACACAGTTAATCCCATTGAGCCTCGGGGACTCATTTACAAGAGAGACCTGATTTTTTTTAACAAAGACTGATGACAACAATAGACAATCACAAAAGAGGCATACAGATTATTTATTTTTTATTAATGCAAATCTTTTTTAATTTAGTACTTTAAAAAATCCAACCATCCAAAGTTCTTCACATCAACACCAACGTGAACAATCCTAAAAGTAAAACTAAAGATAAAAAAAAAGTTTTTAGTCTTTCCAGACTTCGTTCTCCATTTTCAAAATAAAAGCCCAGCATTTCTTGAAGAGATGCACGTCGCCCGCCACCTGTACGCCAGGTTTAAACTGAGATTATCTCGAGCTGAGAAGCTGTTTTATGGAAAAATCTGAAATAATCTGAGATTAAAGATTGGTTTGTTCAGAAGTTAATCTGTTGAATTTTAAAGCTCTGCTTTTGTTCAGGATGGATTTCTGCTCAGTCAAACTCAGATTATGGCTTTATAAATTAAACTCAGTTTATAATCTGACAAAAGTAAATTTCATTTTAATTTTTGCACCAGGGAATGAACTGGGTAGGGTGAAAAAGCCCCAGATGTCTCCAGAACCGTGACATTTTCTCTTTGTTCCTCCTGGTACATCCTCTGTAGCTGGAGGAGAAAAGCTCTTCGGACTCTGATCCCGCTCAGGGGGACTCTGACCCGCCGGCCCTGACCCGGTCCGATCAGGTGCAGAAACCTCAGAACTCTGACCCGGCCGTGGAGCAGGAGGAGCAGGTCGGTGATTTCATTAAGTTTCATTTTTCTTCATATTTCTGTGGAGATTCAACACAAATAAGAAGTTAGATCAATCGTCTGCTCTAAACCCGGGACAACTACCGGAAACTAAAACCAGTTTTTCACTCGGAGCAGAAATGCTCTTTACGCGCAGCTCAAACAGAACCTGCGTTCTTCAGCTGAGCCTCCGAACATCTGCAGCTGATTTAGTTGAGGAACGAGCCGAGGAGCCGCTCAGAGTTCATCTGCCGCACAAACAACTAAACTTTCTGCTGGAGCCTTGTTTTAATTTAAAGTTAGATTAAATTAAAATATTTAATCCACATTAACAGAACATTTACACAAACTTCAGGGTCCGTTCACAAAATAAACATAAAATAAATAATCTTAAGAGTCGTCGTTTTTCATCTACATTACATTTAAAAAATGTAAACAAACATGAAGTGTAAAAATTTGCATTTTCTGCAAGATACAGCATTAATGCTGAATGACTCCTGAAGGAGCTAAAACCAAAATAAAGCTGAAACTAGAGAAATCAAATTTACTGCAAAAATGCAGTGTGATGCAGAACGTTCTGAAAAACAGCTGAAATTAGCTAAAAACCTGCTGAAATGAAGGACAAGCCTAAATTAGCAGAAGAAAGAACTCATATTTGCTGAATTCGATCAACCTTTATTTAAACAGATAAGTCACATTGAGCTTCAGAGACTAATTTACAAGTGAGATCTGTTGGACAGACAATAATTAAGTTTAATTGTCAAAAATGAGCACAAAAATTAGGAAATTAACCCCAAAAAAAGCTGAAATTAGCAAAACGATAGCTGAAAGTGGGTGAAAAGGCAGAATCTTAAACTACTAGAAGGAAGTGGATGGAGCTGAAATGAGTTCCAAGAATGTGGCATTTGCTGAAAAAGATCCAATTTAGCATAGTAGCTGAAATGTCAGAAAAAGCTGGAACTAGCAGAAATTGGCTGAAAGGTGCATAACCAGCTGAAATTAGCAGAAATAACTTAGACTGAAAGTAGCAGACATTACCACAAAAAAGCTTGTATTTATCTGAAAACTGCTGAAATTAGCTAAAAAAAAATGCTAAAAGGGTGGACGATAAAGCAGAACCAGCTTAAATTTGCAAAAGAAATCAGAAAGAACACGTTTGCTGAAAGAAGCAGTAATGAGCACAAAAAGTGCAAATTATCTGGAAAAAAAGAGAGAAAAAAACTGGGGAAAAAAAGAGAAAAAAACTGAAAAAAAAAAAGAAAGGTAGCAAAAAAAAGCTTAAATTACCAGAAACAATTGGAGAGGGCACAGTTTTGTTGAATTAGGCTGAAACAAGTTTAAATGACAGCAAAAAATGCAGAATTAGCTGAAAATGTTAAAATTAGCATAAAACAGCTCAATAGTAGCTGAAATAGAAAAAGTTGAAGTTGTGCAAAATTTAGCTGAAAGGAGCATAAAAAACTGAAATTAGCAGAAACAAGTTAGAAGCACAAAAATATTGTAGTTAGCAGAAAGAATCTGAAAGGAGCAGAACAAGCTGAAATTTGCTGAAAAGTAGATGATAAATATTTAAATTTGCATAAGAAAGCTGAAAGAAGCTGAAGCAGAACAAAATGTGAAAGGAGCTGTAAAAGGTTGTAAACAGATCTAAAGACGTGTAGGATGTAAAATGAGCTCAATTCATTTTCTATGAGAAAAAAATTACAGAAAAGGCTAAATATTTCAAAAAGCTAAAGTTGCACCAATACCAAAAATCCTAGCAGGAAAGAGCTGAATGTTTTGATTTATGATTTGTTGAAATAGCTGAAAACTGCAGGATGAGAAAGAAGTAAAAAAACATACGGAAGAAAAATAGATCACAATAGTGAATGCTTCATAACACAAGATAGCTGGCTAGAAGCGACTAGTAGCTAAAGGCTAACCGTTGCTTTTCTTTCGATTGCTACCCTCTGCAGTGTTCAAAGCATTATGAACTCTCAAGAGATTTTTATTTTTTTTATCCAAATGTTCATTCTGACACAACCTGGGCTCAAACCCGCAGCCTCAGAGTTGTGAGACCACAGCACAGACCACTGAGCCTCCCAGCTAGAAGTGTTGAGTAGCATGAAAACAAAATGTCTAGAAAAAGTAAAACTAAAAGTCTGTTTGAGTGAAGCAGCTGGATTCTGTGTCATTTAATGTTTTTAAGGTTATTTTTTATGTTCACTTGTGATTTTAACAGTAAACTGTGTTTTTACTGTTGATCTAATCTGTCCACAATCTGATTAAAGTCTAGTGTTTGATTTTAAATCTACTCTGTCCAGGAGTAACAAATAAATTCTGATTTTCTTTAAATCGTTTATTTTTTACTGATTCTTTTTTTTAGGAGAAACAAGAAGCTTCAGCTTCCTCTTCTTCATCATCAGAGGATGAAGATGGCGCCGCCACAGAGGTTTGGCAGGAAATGAAACGTCTGAAGAACTCATAGATATGTTTATTATATCTATGTGAAGAACTGGTCTCGTAGCTCGCTGACATCTTGTTTTCTTCCTGCAGCGATCCGATCAGGCAGAGCAGCTGGCGGAGAGCGAAGCCCCGCCCCCTGCAGGTAGGACCAGAACCTGGGTTCTTCTGGCGGGTTTATTAGTTTGAGATCAAACATCATGTTCACAGCAGCATGAAGCTTCTTGGTTTTAGCTACACAAGTTTAGTTTGGTCCTAAAAGTTGCTGCATCCCGACACACAGATGAGCTTTGATTATTCCTGAGCATGAAAAACTTTGTTAGAGCCCATACAAAGGAGCAGTTTTAAAATAACGGTTTATTTTATTTTATTAAAGTAAAATGTTTATTTTATTAAAGTAAAATGTTTATTTTATTAAAGTAAAATGTTTATTTTATTAAAGTAAAATGTTTATTTTATTAAAGTAAAATGTTTATTTTATTTTAGTAAAATGTTTATTTTATTTTAGTAAAATGTTTATTTTAGTAAAGTAAAATGTTTATTTTATTTTAGTAAAGTAAAATGTTTATTTTATTTTAGTAAAGTAAAATGTTTATTTTATTTTAGTAAAGTATAATGTTTATTTTATTTTAGTTAAGTAAAATGTTTAATTTATTTTAGTTAAGTAAAATGTTTAATTTATTTTAGTTAAGTAAAATGTTTATTTTAGTTAAGTAAAATGTTTATTTTATTTTAGTTAAAGGGGACCACAGATTCAAAATTCACTTTTTAATGTTTTTTTACTAAACTTTGGGTATTTACTTCATAAAAAAACAGTCCTAAGGCCAAAAAAGTGCACCCAGTGGTTTATTTACTCTAAGTAGATTTATTTATTTTTGATAAATACACCTGGATTCACACTTCCTGCGGTTATTGACGTCACAACCCGCAGCCAATCACCTCAAACCTGAGTCCAGCCCCTCACCTAGCAACCCCTGGTTAGGCTCAACCCACTTCTGTATTAAACACATGACTGTTGTTTTTCATGATTTCATCTCATCTTTTGTTTATATGTTCTTAATTTCATGTGTACAGCACTTTGTTGCAGCTGTTTTTTTTAAATGGCTTTATAAATAAAGTATAATTGTTATTTTTATGTTTTAGTTCAATTTTTAGTGTATTTGCGATCGCTCCCAACGCGCAGCCGGCAAAAATTAAACGAGCGGACTCCCGGCATAGGGACCGGCGGCAACGGGACACTGCTTCTGGCGGATGGAGCGGAGCTTCAATTGTACAGCCTCACTGAAGCCTCACAGGAGCCTCGCAGCAGCGAGGACCTTCTCCTTATGGATTAATTTACGGGAGACACTTGGTGAACTTTGTGTTGTCTTGACTGGAACAGCGATAACTCCCAAAATCGCCGCGTGCAACGAGCGGAGCTGGCGAACACCGGAAGAGGAACAAGCTAACATTAGCATCGGATTCGGGTGGTCTAATGCTAAAAGGAGCAGCAAATTGCGGCGCGCTCAGACGGGTTTCGGTAAGTTATCTTAAGCTAGCACTAACAGTAAGTCAAATGAGTAATAAAAAAAGAGCTAATTTTAAAACAACAACACATTACAGATACTGGCTGTTACAGAGGGCGTAAACAGATCTTTGAAGGGCGTGGACTTCAGAACTCAGTATCAGAAACCGGTCGTTCAAAACGAAAGTTAAAAATGGCAGAATTAAAAAGGGTATAATTGATTATCTAATAATTACTTTGTGCATTAAATTGAAGGAAAAGGGTCTGGATATCCCACAGAAATACCATAAAAATTTAAAAAAACACATCTGAGGTCCCCTTTAAGTAAAATGTTTATTTTATTTTAGTTAAGTAAAATGTTTATTTTATTTTAGTTAACTAAAATAAAATAAACATTTTACTTAAGTAAAATGTTTATTTTATTAAAATGTTTATTTTATTTTAGTAAAGTAAAATGTTTATTTTAGTAAAGTAAAATGAATGTACTGTATATTGATGTTTGTTCCACGCCGTCGTGTCCTCATGAAGTGAAGTCTTTTTCAATCGACGTGTAAAAACCAGTGCAGGATGCAGAAATATTTGTGAAATCTCCTTAAGGACCAGCAGGTGATTTAAACGAGCTCCGTCTGTCGTGGATCTTTATTTTTTATTAAATTTTAATAAACGTTTAAACAGGAACAGAAGCTGGAACTGACCCTCGTTGCCCCGTGAGCCTCACGTTTATTCCTGCCTCTTATTTTGATAAAATAACTTCCGGTTATGATGCGGTGATGAGTGAACGTGCGTTGAAGCCTTCTCCAACTTTCTCTCTAAAAAACTAAATTAACAACCTATACTAACTTGCTTCGCATTTCTTCAGTCAACTGGACTAGTTATCGCTGACCAGATGGCACCAAAGACTGCAAAACCGACTTCTAAAAAGGCTTTGATAACGTCTATGTTGAGCCCGGTGCAACAGTCCGGGAGCAGCAGGCTAGCTAGCGCTAGCAACAGCGGCGGTGCGGCTTCTCCTCCAGCTGGCGGAGGCGCTTCGGATAAATCTCCCGTTAACAACAAATCCACAGTCACAGATGACGATGGACTGGCGACCATGGAAACAGGTACCACCGACCTCGTAGCAGCTATTAACTCGATGAAAGACGACTTTGTGAAGAGGTTTGATAGCTTGCTAACTGCTATCCAGGGGGTGCAATCGGATATAAAAACTGTTGCTGCACGTGTTGCACAAGCTGAGGATAGAATTAGCACTAACGAGGATATTGTTGTTTCCCTGCAAGCCGACAACACTGCTATGAAAACTGCTATTGATGCTCTTCAACTAAAAATAGCGTAGTCGCCACTCCAATCTTCGTCTTATTGGTCTCCCAGAGGGGGCTGAAGGTTCTGACATGTGTGCTTTTTTGGAGAAGTGGCTGCCTGAAGAGTTTGGTGCAGAAACATTTCCAGTTCCGCTGATCATAGGGCACACAAGCTGTGTTTCCATCCATTTTCATTTCGAATTTTGAGCTACCTCGCAAATATGTAAATACAAATTAATGCAGATCAGAAGTGTTTCCATCTACTGGCTTGAAGCGCTTTTTTTTTTTTTTTTTTATTTTTTATAAAAGAAACAAGTACAAAAAAAACTTACAATGTCAAACATGGCTCGAGACTTAAGGCATGCATAGCACAAAAGAGAATAAAGGCACATAAACAAAAACAAAAATGTGTCTTGGGCAGCTTACAACAGAAATTCGTTACAGATTGTTTTAGTTTTTAAAGCTTTGGCATTAGTACAGTACTTTAAAGTAGCTAAGTAAGAGGAAATATAATTAGAAAACACTATAAATCTAGGTTTTAGCAAGGAGAATTTACAACTGTGGATGTAAAATTTGGCTAAGAGTAGTATTAAATTTACAACAAAAACTTTCTTACTTGAAATATTTGGACAAAAGAAACCAAACAGTATAATTTTAGCGTCAAATGGTAGGTCAATTTCTAACTTTCTATTTACATACATGAAAATGTCTTTCCAGAACACCTGAGTATGAGAACAGTCCCACGCTTCTTCCAAGCCGCGCACAGCGTCATTACGTCAGACGTTAGCGTCATTACGTCAGACGTCAGCGTCATTACGTCAGACGTCAGCGTCATTACGTCAGACGTCAGCACTGCGCATGTCTACAGTAAACAGGAAGTAGCGGTTGAAAACAGAACCCGGCCACACATCTCATCAAAATGGAGAGAATATTTCAGGTACGTGTTGCTATCGGGCGAGTTGTATTTATTCTGTCATGCCAACTAGTTTTAGCGATGTTACATGTTGTCCGGAGCGGAAACAGCTGATCAGTCACGTGACGTGAATGTTCGCTACGGCAGCACGAGTCGGCAAATGTGTTTCCATCTGTCGTTTTGCGCATCTGCTCATTTTCGCAGATCCCAAAAACCACCTCAAGCGAGCGTATAAACTTTTTGGCGAATTTCAGGAAGTAACTTCGCATTTTGCCGTTTCCGTTAAGCTTTTCTGCTGCGATACTTCAAAATGCGCACCTAGAAACCTTGATGGAAACACGGCTACAGAGTCGGGAGGGCTGACGCTGCGGGGTCACGGTCCAGAGCGGTGGTCATGAAGCTACTGAACTATGCTGACAAAGTCAGGATCATGAAGGCTGCCAGGGCGAGGGGAGAGATATACTTGGAGAATAAAAGAGTGATGTTCTTCCCAGACGTTTCTGCCGAGCTTCTGAAAAAGCGCAAGTTATTCGACCAAGTAAAGAAGGATCTAGCTTCTATTTCCATGGAGGTACCGGAGCTGCGCTATGGTGTTGTTCATCCGGCCACGCTTTTGGTGACCTACAAGAAGAAACGTTACACTTTTGATAAAGCAGCAGAAGCTGAGTCCTTCATTCAGCATCTTAAAGGGGACCTCAGATGTGTTTTTTTTTTATTTTTATGGTATTTCTGTGGGATATCCAGACCCTATTCCTTCAATTTAATGCACAAAATAATTATTAGATAATCAATTATACCCTTTTTAATTCTGCCATTTTTAACTTTCGTTTTGAACGACCGGTTTCTGATAGAAGTTCTGAAGTCCACGCCCTTCAACGATCTGTTTACGCCCTCTGTAACAGCCAGTATCTGTAATGTGTTGTTGTTTTAAAATTAGCTCTTTTTTTATTACTCATTTGACTTACTGTTAGTGCTAGCTTAAGATAACTTACCGAAACCCGTCTGAGCGCGCCGCAATTTGCTGCTCCTTTTAGCATTAGACCTCCCGAATCCGATGCTAATGTTAGCTTGTTCCTCTTCCGGTGTTTGCCAGCTCCGCTCGTTGCACGCGGCGATTTTGGGAGTTATCGCTGTTCCAGTCAAGACAACACAAAGTTCACCAAGTGTCTCCCGTAAATTAATCCATAAGGAGAAGGTCCTCGCTGCTGTGAGGCTGCTGGGACGCTGCAACGAGGCTGTACAATTGAAGCTCCGCTCCATCCGCCAGAAGCAGTGTCCCGTTGCCGCCGGTCCCTATGCCGGGAGTCCGCTCGTTTAATTTTTGCCGGCTGCGCGTTGGGAGCGATCGCAAATACACTAAAAATTGAACTAAAACATAAAAATAACAATTATACTTTATTTATAAAGCCATTTAAAAAAAACACAGCTGCAACAAAGTGCTGTACACATGAAATTAAGAACATATAAACAAAAGATGAGATGAAATCATGAAAAACAACAGTCATGTGTTTAATACAGAAGTGGGTTGAGCCTAACCAGGGGTTGCTAGGTGAGGGGCTGGACTCAGGTTTGAGGTGATTGGCTGCGGGTTGTGACGTCAATAACCGCAGGAAGTGTGAATCCAGGTGTATTTATCAAAAATAAATAAATCTACTTAGAGTAAATAAACCACTGGGTGCATTTTTTTGGCACAAGGACTGTTTTTTTATGAAGTAAATACCCAAAGTTGAGTAAAAAAAACATTAAAAAGTGAATTTTGCATCTGTGGTCCCCTTTAAGAAAGAGCGAGATTTGGTCACGGACTAGGTTGAGGTGCGGTAGAGAAGAACTGACCTGTGGAGTATCTCTTGATTTTGTAGCTGCTTTGTTGTGGAGCAGCAAACAAAATATGTGACACTGACTACCGTAATTATTTCTCATAATGTATGCAAATAAGATCACATATTGCTAAGCGTATTGTTAAAACATATGTTTTCAGTTCTTTGGCTTGATGGTTTATACAGGTTATTATTAAAGACCGTGTAAAGTGAAATTAAATGTGTGTTTTTAGTTTGTCACATGGCATAAATATGTGTTATTAATCACCCATTTAAATCTGACTGATTAAAAACATTGTTTACCTTATAAAATTAAGTCTCAAAAATCATGAAAAAACATGATTTTGCCTTGGTCTGGAACGCTAGGGGCGTGTCAGTGCGTGGGCGTGGTTTCAGGCAGCTGCGCTCGTCCTGCTCGTGTCCCACAGTGGAGAGGCAGACAGCAGAGCCAGTAAACCTGCTCTGTTTTTATCCGAGTTCTGTCTGTAACAGCAGCTACTTTTTCCAAGAGTTACGCTGTTTTTGTAAATAGTTTTCTTGTGTGTTTTTAATCTGGAATGAATAAAAAAAAAAAAAAAGAGTTGCACCATGCGGGATTTGAACCCGTGGGCTTTGGGACGGAAGGCAAGCGCTCTAACCATTGTCCTAACCAGGCATTACAGATACTCAGCATAAAACGACGCAGTATAAAAACATGTTATGATTTGTACGGGTGCCCTGACCATTACGACATCCAGGGAAGATGCACGAACGAGGCATAATTGATTAGCTAGCTAACAATGAACAAAATATCTATGCTATTGCTATCTGATGCTATCTGCGATTCGCGAGTGAACGGCTCCACCGAGGCGAATTTATACGGCTGGAGCTGCAGGGGGTGGGGCTATACTAATGAGGACCGCGTGACGAAACGCGGTCCCGTTTAAAACACGCCTAAAAAATCCTGAAATAGAAATATGTTTATACACAGTTTGCTCTATAACTCCAAAATTAATTGAGCTACAATTTTGAGACTTTTTACTCATTTACAAGATTACAATTATGACATTTATAATGTTTATTGAAGAAAATGTTGAAATTCACTTTACACAGTCTTTAAGGTGTCTCCAATCTGTGTGTACATGGGTACATATACATGGTTAATATACAACACGGTTGGAATAACCAAGGTTAATACTGCACATGCAAGTTTGTGTTTATTTTTACTATAGTTTATTGGTTGTTATTTGTATAACTGTTCCTCTGGGGACTACTCTGATGCATGCTCAATAATCCAGGTAGAAAAATCTAAAAAAGCTAAGTCTGGTCCTCTGGACATTCAAAAATAAAACAAAATAAAGCAAAAAAAAAATGTAGAAACGTTTCGTCTTTCGTCCGAAAGACTTCCTCAGTCTGAGTTGCTGTGTTCAGCTCAGTCTTATAAATAGCACCCTCTCACAGTGTTGCACAACCAGTTGGCTGATGACAGCCTGAAACCAGTTGCTCACATGAT
>JBBPBX010012627.1:30685-53720 GCA_038048925.1 Garcialebias charrua | reverse complement strand
CGACACTGGACCTGTATTTATTTGGTATCGATCAATACCAAAATTTGCACACTTTCATAGCACATCGTTTGTGTCCACTTCCTGAATCCAAGGCTACACAAGACGTGCTAATCTAGGTTAGCTGCTGCTATTATTTTACATTTAAGCAACAATCAGATTCTAAGTAAATAAATGTGTAAGGCAAACTAACAGCAAGGTAAAGGTTTCTAAAACAATTGATGCTTTAGGACAATAGCAGTTTACTTTTATTCTGTTTCCAAACCGACTGTAACCGGATGTCTAACTTTTTATGGAGCGGCTTCGGATGTTATCAGTCCATTAAATGGTCGTTATTAGTTGTTATCATCTCCAAATGTAGCAGTGAAACTGTCCCACCTACCGTATTTTCTGGTGTATAGGTCGCACCGGTGTATAGGTCGCATTGTCCAAATATCACCAATAGATTGGAAAAATACCTAGATAGGTTGCACCGGTGTATAGGTCGCACCTACGTTTAGCTCTGCTGCAAATGTCTGCCACAGGAGCGCACAGCAAGGCTTTTAAGAAGATTAACACTTAAAAACAATTATTTGTTTGATAAAAATTATAGCAAATATGTGTCTGAGCTGAACTTTTCCTTAAAGCTTCAGTATGTAGCTTTTTTTATAAACATATTTCTTCACTCTGTCACTACCTCCTGACAGACTGATGTTAGCCAGGTAATCTCTGAAAAAAAATAAAAAAAAATATTGTCCCCTTGCTTCTCCAGGTGGTAAATAAGCATTTCTAAAAAGAAAAGGTGACACGCCATTTTCCAGCCAAATAAAAACTGAGTTTTTAATCAGCCAATAAAGAGCTGCGTTCCAGTTGTCCTCAACAGAGCTTCTCATGCATTGGTCATATAGCCTTAGATTGGTTTAAATCTTATCTGACCAAGCGTACTTTTTGTGTCTGTCTTGATGGACATAGGTCCTCCTCTGCTCCACTCTCATGTGGTGTTCCGCAGGGCTCAGTTTTGGGCCCTCTTTTATTTTTGTTGTACATCCTTCCGCTTGGTTCTGTTTTTAGGAAATACGGGATTGCTTTTCATTGTTATGCAGATGACACACAGATCTACGTACCTTTAAAGAAGGCAGACTCTGCCTCTCTTCGGTCTCTGTTCCTATGTTTGGAAGATTTGAAGGCCTGGATGGCCCTAAACTTCTTAAGACTTAACGAGGACAAAACAGAGGTGGTGATTTTTGGCAATTCGACTGAAGACTCTCTGTCCGATTGCTCCTTGGCTCAGTATGTCCGGCCAGTTGTTACAAATCTAGGGGTCAAGCTGGATGCTGGTCTTAGGCTGGAGTCTCAGATTAAAGCAGTTGTGAAATCCAGCTTTTTTCATTTGAGGCAGCTAGCCAAAGTAAAAGCCATCCTTCCTAGACAGCACTTTGAAACAGCAATCCATGCATTTGTGACCACACGGCTGGATTACTGTAATTCACTTTATGTTGGTATTAGTGATCTGTGTACTTCCCAGCTTCAGAGGGTTCAAAATGCAGCTGCACGACTCTTAACAGGTACACGAAAATTTGATCACATTTCCCCTGTTTTGGCATCTTTGCACTGGTTACCGGTGCGTTACAGGATTCATTTTAAAATACTTTTATTTACTTTTAAAGCTCTAAATGGCCATGCCCCTCCATACCTGTCAGAGCTGCTGCATTACTACACACCCTCTCGTTCGCTCAGGTCAGCTGACCAGTTGCTTCTGAGGGTACCGAGGACAAAGCGCAAGCTTAGAGGGGACCGTGCTTTCTCTGTGGTAGCTCCTAAGCTCTGGAATGACCTCCCATTAGACATAAGACAGGCCTCTTCACTTGCTGTTTTTAAGTCTCTTCTTAAAACCCATCTTTTTTCTTTGGCTTTTGGTACAATCTGAGATGTTTTAACTTTGTTTTATTGTTTTATTGTATTCATAATTTATTATTTTAGTACTGTTTTTAGTCCCTTCCATTTTATGATTGTATTGTATTTTGTGATTGTGTGTACAGCACTTTGGTCCTGTTGGGTGCAAAAAGTGCTCTATAAATAAAGTTGGTATGGTATGGTATGGTAACCCACGCCCCCACCTGTCCCAGCCCCAGCGCCGCGCACGTTCTCGTTCAAAGGATTGGAAAGCGATGCAGGACTGTTTTGTATGTGACACAAATGTATTAAATTCCCCTTCTTAATCCCTGTTCAGGACTTTTTTTTTTTTTCCAAAAGTAAAATAATCGCTTCATCCACTGCTCTGTACCGCTCCCTCTGCCGACTGCAATGAATGAGGAAGTGAAATTGTCACGAGCAGTGGTGGGCAACGCTAATGAAAAAATTAGTTCCACAATTTCTAAAACGCTTATTAATTTTTTTAGGTCCACAATTTCAAAAGCACAAATGTCTTATGAAAATTAGGGGAAGCTAATTTAAACCGCTATTTATATTCAATATTGTTTCAAAAAACAAATAGTAATTTATTTTTGTTGCGCAACCGAAAAATAAATTAAACCAATTCCAAAATTCTATAGGCAGTCAACAGATTTAATGAAAAGTAACTAAAATGATCCTAAGAGGATGAAATTACAAAAATCAAAGGATTTATTTAATACTTTACGTACATATATTCTATTCGGCCACGAAATTAACAAAAAAGAGAATGATCTTTAATCCCTAACACCACTTTTAAATCTCAAATACACGGGCGTCTCGCCACCGCATTTATACATAAAAAGCAACCCAAATACATAAAACTAACGACTCACCGTCGCGTGGTGGACACAGAACACACAATAGAATCCTCCGGCCGCGTTAATTTGGCTTGAAACAGCGGGGTTCTCTGCGGATTTATGAAAAGACCCAGCGCACCAGCTAGCCATAATCGTTAGCATCCGAGTTCACCTCTGACCCGGAAGATGTCAAGATGGAATAGTCCATTTTTAGTAGGGGGGGATACAGAAATCGACCGGTTTTTGTATTGCGTTTAATGATCGTTTTCATCGTAACTATAATTATTTTTATGTTAAATGTAGATTAACAAGCAGGATCAATGTTAGTGATTAGGTGACTGGCCGGGGTGGGGCGGGGCCGGGGCCCCTGCTGATTTGGGCCCCCCCAAGCAACGGCATCATTTGCCTACATGGTAGATCCGCGTCTGTTCTTCCCCTCTGCTCCTCCAACCCTCCCTCCTCTCTGCTCTTTACGGTGAAGCTGGCAGATACGGAGCCAGCATATAAGAGCCTGACAAATAAGTTTATTCGTTTTTACTGATAGATAATTAGTTATTAGCGGTACTGCATTTTAAATAAAAATAGCACAAATCCGCTTATGAATTATAAAAGTTAGTCAAACAACAAAAACGCTGACAAAAAGTTTAGGTCCACTGTAAGCGGATTAGCACTTTAGCGCTCCCTGGCGGTCTGTGCCCACCACTGGTCACGAGTGAATAAAAGTAGGGTTCAACGTGGCTGCCAGAGGCTCTGAAGATTTCCTGGTCTTCTGGTGTGCTGGACTAGCGCTCAATGGTTTTATTTTTATTTTATTAGAAGGTTTTATTAACATATAAACACAGAATATCGCAGCGTCTCCGAGAGACTGCAGCTGGGGGCGGAGCAGATCTCAAGTTCACAGACCACGGACTGTGGCTCCCCCTCAGAGCCATATATGGCTCTGAGGGGGAGGGAGCAGAATGCTTTTCCTTGTTGAAAATTTTTCTAAGTGTTTTGGTCATACAGAAATCGCAGATAGCAGCTTTAATAAATGAATGTAATTGTGAAATGAGCTGGATTTAAAAATTTGTTTCGCCGAAAGTGATAAGCCATATAGGTTGCACCGGTAGGTTGCAAGCCTTGAAAAAACCATAAAAAGGTGCAATCTATACACCGGAAAATACGGTACCTCCTAATAGGTTTAAAGGTACGTTATTATCGTTATAATCGCTGATAATAGGCAGCGTCTCGCCGGGGTAAACCAGGAAGTGTCTTTTTTTTCTTCAGCTTATATAACCTTTTTCCTAAACCTAACCTTACACCTGACCCAGAGGACCAACCCTAAACGTAACCCCCTTACCCTTGTGCCTAAACCTAACCAAGACCCTAAACCTAACGCCAGACCCTTTACTCTAAACCTAACCACGTGAAGCTATTATGTGGGGCGGCCGTGGCACAGTGGTAGTGGCATCCTACCTCTGATCGGAAGGTTGGAGGTACAAATCCCGAGTTCCCACACCATGTGTCGTTGTGTCCCTGGGCAAGTCACTTAACCCCGAGTTGCTCCCGGTAGGACTGGCTGGCGCCTTGCATGGCAGACTACCGCTGCCGGTGTATGAATGTGTGCATGAATGGGTGGATGGCTGGTGCTGTAAAGTGCTTTGGGGCCCCTCATAGGGGGCTGGAAAGCGCTATATAAGTAAGCTCCATTTACCATTATTATGAACGCTAACAGGGGGTCTTGTTCACGAATGAGGGAAAACTGGAGCATGAGATCGATAGGCGGATAGGTGCAGCATCTGCAGTGAAGTGGGCGCTGTACCGGTCTGTCGTGGTGAAGAGAGAGCTGAGTCGAAAGGCAAAGCTCTCAATTTACCGATCGATCTACGTTCCCACCCTCATCTATGGTCATGAGCTTTGGGTTGTGACCGAAAGAACAAGATCTCGGATACAAGCGGCTGAAATGAGTTTTCTCCGCAGGGTGTCTGGACTCTCCCTTAGAGATAGGGTGAGAAGCTCGGTCATCCGGGAGGGACTCGGAGTAGAGCCGCTGCTTCTCCACATCGAGAGGAGCCAGTTGAGGTGGCTCGGGCATCTGGTTAGGATGCCTCCTGGACGCCTCCCTGGTGAGGTGTTCCGGGCATGTCCCACCGGGAGGAGACCCAGAGGAAGACCCAGGACACGCTGGAGGGACTATGTTTCTCGGCTGGCCTGGGAACGCCTTGGGATTCCCCCAGAGGAGCTGCTCCAAGTGGCTGGGGAGAGGGAAGTCTGGGCCTCCCTACTTAAGCTAGATTCATACTCAACGCGTCGCGCAGCGCGCAAGGGTGCGCGCTCCAAAAGTGACGCAATTTCACAGTCCCCGCCCCTGCGCGTTGGCCCCGCGCGTGGGATTAGTGCATGTCGTGCACCTCTGAATTTTTGAAACTCCGCAAGCCTATGCGCGCGCGGTGAGCGCTACGATTTGATTGACAGGTCCACACCCGACAGCCTTCACCCTCTTCACGCCGGAGCCTGCAGCTGTTTGCGCCGCTGTGGTCGTGGAGACGGAGTCGCGACGCATGGAGGAATGTTTTGTGACACAAAATGTATTAAATTCTCCTTCGTTCCTGATCTGGAGTCGGACTTTTCTTTTGTTTTTTCGCCAAAAGTCACGTGATCGCTTTCTCCTCCGCTGACTCCATGCATTAAAACCGCAAATAAAGACAACAGTTCAGCACGCGAGCGGAAAGCTATTTGTTTTTGTTGTGTGATTTCAAACAGTTCTTCTTCTACGGTAGATTTCTTCTTCTACACCTTTCTTGCAACATATGCACAGGTTTTAGAGGGTACTGCCTCCTGCTGGTCCGTAAAAGAACAGCACTTTGCCATGCGCCGCCGTGGGACAACTATAAACACAGAGGCGACACTGTAAACGCATTTCGCCGCACGGCACAGTGCACGCGCAGCGCGCGTGCTCCAGCCTGCGGACCAAAGCGCAAGTCTAACTCAGCCTTAAGGCTGCTACCCCCGCGACCCGACCCCGGATAAGCGGAAGAAAATGGATGGCTGGATGGATGGATGAGCGCTAACAAAGTTAAAACCGGAGCCTATCATCATCGCTACCAACGCTAACAATGTACCTTTAAACCTAGGAGGTACAGGAGGAGCAGTCTGACTGATACATATGGGGATGATAATAACTAATAACGGCCATTTAATGGTTGATAACGTTCGAAGCGGGTGTTTTTTGGATACATGGAAAATTTATAGAATTTCCTAAGTTCGCAAACTTTATCTAAGCACCAGTTATTGTTTATAAAACCTCGTGATTAAAAAGGTTGTAGGAGATTTGGAAAACTCGTGATTTTATGGTCTTAACAAAAACTGAGGTATCCCTCCTTCACTCTGGAATAATCTCTCACTCTTTTCCTGTTTTCTATCATTTTCTTTGCCATGGTCTGCATTGTTTAGCTGGTGATGAATGACCGTGTTGCTCAAAGCCAAAATGACTTCTCACTGAGACCACACAAATGCCACGCTTTAAATACCTTTCCAGAAAGATTCATTATAGTAATTAAAGCTCTGTTTTCTCCCATTCTTCCACAGAAATCCCACTTTGCAATCATCACAGCCTCTCCAACAGAAGCTGAAGCCTGGGTGTTGTTCTGTGGCATCAGTGGTGGGTGGCTAGACTGGGTTTTCTATTTTTATCAAGGTGGACATCAGCAGCTTGGATAATCAACTCCACCAGATTGCTCTCTAAAAAACAAATTGCTTCATCTGAGCATGAAAATGATTGAGCAAAAGGCTGACAAACACGGCGGAGTGCATTTATCAAGGTTGTTTACATGAGACACAAATCACGTCTGCTGGATCCACTTGAAAAATTGCCTTGTTATTGTAACAATTTATCATTGACTTGTTATATTTACTATAAAACAAATCTGTCAGATGGTGGTCAAGATGACTCCAACGAGTCAATTATTACAACTGAATGAATTTTACAGAGACGTCTTGTTGCCTGCGGGGCTTATAGGTCAAAGCATAATCAGGTTTCCCACAAATTGAGTTCAAATTAAATTGAAAGTTTTAGGACACCCCTGGAATACATTTGTCCTCTTATTTATTTAGTTTGTTAGTTTAGAGAAGTATGTTTTTATTGACAGGTCACAAATTAAAATAAAGTAAATCTGACTAAATTAAGTTGGGATCACAACACTTGCAGGTACAGGAAAGCTCACTGTGTGACCTGCTTAAAGCTCCATAACTGTTCTTAACAAATGGCCTTTTTGAACCACTTTGGCCACGACTGCCTCAAAGGAGTCTGTATGAGAGAGGGCGGACTACAGAAACCATCTCAGCACCATCAAACTGGTTGACCCACTAATATGTGAAGGTGCTATTTATAAGATTGAGTTTGTTGGGGCTCCTCAGACTGATAAAGTATTTTGGATGAAAGATGAAATGTTTCAACAAAAAGAAATACTACTAATAATAATGTGTTGTGTATTGTCATCATTGTATGTTCCCAAACAATGGCAAATTTGACTCTCTCTATTTAACCCATCCACCCCCAGGTGTTACAGTGGGCATAAATTGTGGGGACCCGGGGAGCAATTGGGGATAGGGTGTGTTGCTCAGAGACACCACGAGATATGTGACTGGGAATTGAACCTGGTCCTTTGGGGTCCCAAGTTGGCTGCCCTGCCTCAACCCCATCTCGGCCCCCTGTCCAGAGGGCCTGACTTAACTTTGCTGGATTTTTCTACCTGGGTTATCGAGCATGAATTAGGAGGTTCTCAACAAAGTCCTGCCTCCAAAGGATTTTAGAGGGTAAGAAGCTCTCAGGTGTGTAGATGCAACTTAATGCCAACATTGGAAACAGAGGCAGAGCCAGAGGACTGAGAGTAAGAGGACGAGGAAGGCCAAGCACTGTAACCTCTGATGAGATCCGAGCCACTTTGGTTGACCATGTGGTTTACCATGGTCTAACAATGAGGGAGGTTGGACAAAGAGCACAGTCAAATTTGAGCAGGTCTGTAGCATCCATCATCTGGACTTTACAAAATGAGAATAGATAAGAAATGTACTATCACTAGAAAACTGCAGTACTACGTATCAATACATTACTCAATGAGTACAGTAGTACAGTATTGACTTTGAACTTTAGTGTAGGACTGTAAAAATGAAGTATGTTTCAAGTATGCTGGTGAAGATTCTCAGTCGTCCAGGACATGATCAATCAAAAAGGCGTTCAATTCAAGATCAACTGGACTTTATTTGTAACAGAAGACGTTTCGCTTCTCATCCGAAAAGCTTTATCAATTCAATGAACCAGACTGTGTGTGCGTGTGGATTTATAACAGGAGTCACGCACCATCATATGTAAATTAAGCTTGCAATTTACATATGATGGTGCGTGACTCCTGTTATAAATCCACACGCACACACAGTCTGGTTCATTGAATTGATAAAGCTTTTCGGATGAGAAGCGAAACGTCTTCTGTTACAAATAAAGTCCAGTTGATCTTGAATTGAACGCCTTTTTGATATGTTTCAAGTATTGGTGAAAGGTATTCCTTCTTTGTATTCCTACACAGTATTTTACTATTTGTATTGCAGAACTGAAAGATTACTATAACAATGTGGATGGGAACATCTTCTGTCTCCACAACAGGAAACTGAAATTGTGAACATCCATCCATCCATTATCTTTACCCGCTTCTTCCATTTTGGGTCACGGGGGTTGCTGGTGCCCATGTCCAGCAATCACTGTGTGAGGGGCGGGGTACACCCTGGACGGGTCGCAAGTCCATCACATAGAGACAAACAACCATTCACGCTCTCACTCACACCTATAGGGACAATTTAGAGTTACCAATCAGACTAACATGCATGTTTTTTGACTGTGGGAGAAAACCGGAGTACCCGGAGAAAACCCACACATGCACGGAGAGAACATGCCAACTCCACCTAGAAAGGCCCCTGGACTGGGATTTGAACCAAGGACCTGCTCGCTGAGAGGCAGCAGCTCTACCAGTTGCGCCACCATGCTGCCCGAAATTGTGAACATGGTCCTAGAAAATAATGCCATAACATTACAGCAAATACAAACAAACATAATAGAAAACATTGAGATATTTCAAAGTATCAATAAAGTAAGCTTATCAAAGTCAAAGTCAACTTTATTAATAATAATAATAATAATAATTGTCTAATCTTGTCATCTGCGTATGTTTCCCATACACAGACGAAATTCGTCTCTGCATTTAACCCAACCACCTACCAGGTGGTGCAGTGAGCAGCCATAGAAGGCGCTCGGGGAGCTGGAGAAATAGGTGTGCACTCATAGACACCCCAAGGTGTGTAGTGGCCGGGACGCGAACCCGCGTCCTTCGGGTCCCAAGTCAAACGCCCTAACCACTACACCATCTTGGCTCCTTATTGTCAAAACTGCAATATGTACAGGACATACACAGGATTGAAATTGCATTTCTCTCAGTCCCTCGGTGCAACAGTAACCATTTAAACACTAAAACACTGAAACATTTAATAAACATAAGCATAAAATGAAATAATAAAAGTGTAATACTGTCCTGAGTTTTTGCATAGTAGTTTTTGCATAGTAGTAGTATGAAAGTATGAAAAGTTACACCAACACTAAAACACTAAACATTTAATAAACATAAGCATAAAATGAAATAATAAAAAGTGTAATACTGTCCTGAGTTTTTTGCATAGTAGTATAAAAGTGTAAAAAGTATATCTATAAAATAAAATGAAAGTTCTGGCATTGACATTTGTAATAGAGTGACAAAGCAGCATATGAAGTTTATGTACACAGTATATGTATGAGGTAGTTGATATTGGTATAGAGGTAAAGTGGCATATGCAATAAGGCTAGTAAAAAATAATATATATATCAGCAGTAGTGTAGATATAAAAAGTAGTGTAAATGTAAACAGTAGTAATAAATGTAAACAGTAGTAATGAATGTAAACAGTAGTAATAAATGTAAACAGTGAATGTAAACAGTAGTATGACTATAGGCAGTAATGTAATACAAACATTAGTGCAAATATAAGAAGTAGTGCAAACTGAATGAGCACATGACCGTGAGTTGAGTGAATAACCCGTTTTGATGACACAGAGTCCAGTGTTAAAATCTTTGTGTTGTGTGGTAATGTGTGAAAGTTTTTTGTGTTAAGGCAGTACAAGTGGGAGGGAGGGCAGAGCAGGCAGAGAGTTTAGCATCCTGACTGCCTGATGAACAGAGCTGTCACTCAGTCTGCTGGTTCGAGCCTGGAGACTCCTCAGTCTCCTCCCTGATGGCAGCAGGCTGAAGCAGCTGTGTAGTGGGTGTGTGGGATCACCTGCCATGCAGAGGGCTTTCCGAGTGAGGTGGTTGCTGTGTAAGTCCTGTAGTGAGGGGAAGGAGGTGCCGACAATCTTCTCAGCTGCTCTCACGATGTGTTGGAGGCTCTTGCGGCAGGATGCAGTACATGCACCAAACCACACCGTGATGCAGCTGGTCAGGACACTTTCTATGGCACCCCTGTAGAAGGTGCACATGATGGGGGTTGGAGCTCCAGCCCTTTTCAGCTTGCGGAGAAAGTAGAGGCGCTGGTGAGCCTTCTTGGCCAGTGATGCAGTGTTCCTGCTCCAGGACAGGTCCTCTGAGACGTGCACTCCCAGGAACTTGGTGCTGTCCACTCTCTCCACTGTGGTGCTGTTGATGGTCAGAGGGGCATGTTGGGCATCCCTCTTCCTGAAGTCCACAACAATCTCCTTTGTCTTCTCCACGTTGAGAGTGAGATTGTTGTGTCCGCACCACAAGGCCAGGCGGCTCACCTCGTTCCTGTAGTCCGTCTCATCGTTGTTGCTGATGAGACCCACCACTGTTGTGTCATCCGCAAACTTGATGAAGTGGTTGGAGCTGTATGATGGTGTGCAGTCGTGTGTTAGCAGGGTGAATAGAAGGGGGCTCAGCACACATCCTTGTGGGGCCCCTGTATTCAATGTGATGGTGCTGGATGTGTTATTCCCGACCCGTACTACCTGTGGTCTCCTGGTCAGGAAGTCTAGCAGCCAGTTACACATTGAGGTGTTCAGCCCCAGACTGTCCAGTTTGTTTGTTTTTTTTTCCATTTATAGATGGCCTCCCTTCACACCTTATAGCCATCCTCTCACTCCAATATGTATTTTTTTTTTTTTTAATAATAGAGAAAGAAAGAAAGAAAAGAGAAGAGAAAGTAGACAACAAAACAACAATTATCCACAGAAAGGGCACAATGCAAACACACCAAACCTCCGTACACAATCCTGCAAAGCACATGACAGGACACAGCAACTAAACATACAAACATAAAGACTGATAATATTCATGACCTTGCAGTAGATTTCTATAAATACACATACCCATACCTACAAATATATATACAATATACATACATATATATTTATATTCAGTTATATACCCATCTACATACATCTATATATACATCCCTGCATCCATTTGTGTGTGGTTGTGAGCATGCATAAGTGAATAAGGTTCCTCCAATAGAACATTTAGTAGCGAATGTGAAGCATCAGAGACCCGTCCCCCCAAAGCCCGAGACAGACGAAGGGGCGATCAAAGCCCAAGACCCCAGGAAGGACCCTGAGCCCAGAGTCCCCAGGACCACCCGAACAGGACGAGCCACTCGTCCACTCCCCAGATCCGACCAAGTGGAAGAACCGGACGAACCCCACCAGGGACCACACACAATGACCCCCCGGTGTCAACAGCGACAAATACACAAGCCCCCGCCGGAGCCCGCCGTACCGACGTAGCCCCAGGGCCGGTCACCGAGGCTCGGGCACCGGGGACGCCCATCCCTCAGGTCCAGACCCGACAGGACCAGAGGACCCGAGCCCCACCAGGCAGCCACCAGGCCGAGCTGACAAACGCCCAAGCGCCCAGCCCCAGATAGTGAGGGCCCCAAGCACGCCCGCAGGCAGAGGAACACCCACCAGGGGGCCACGTGGCAGGAGCGCAACTCTGAGTAGCCTCAGAAGTATCAGAGAGGGGGCAGTCCAAGTCCCAGCCTGACACTTAAACATTCATACACAGACACACTCATTCAGACCCACCCTCATCCTCACCCTCAGTCACAGAAAGACAAACAATAACGACACGCTCCATTCATAATCCCGATGCACACTCTATACCCCCTAGGTCCAAGACATGTACCTGCTCCCTACATGGGGCAGCCCACATCCAAACCCAGGAGGTAGGCCCATTCATTCTGGGGTGGAGAGCAGCAAACGTCCAAGATCCGGCCCACCCCACGCCCCGCCGACAGGACAGGACAGGACACCCGAGTCCAAGCAGCCCCAGAGGGAGCGCACTGCCAGCCCCGCCCACGGCGAACCCGCAGGCCCCGAACCCCCCCCACACCCCAGCACAACCCCTGACGGCCCACCCCCAGAATGTCCGCCAGGCAACCAGGGGGGTAAGAGAAAAATAAATAAATAATATATATATATAAATAAATACATAAATAAATAAAAATGAAATTAACAAATCAAGACCCCGACACACACACCCCCGTCCCCAAATGTACTGTTGGTGAGTGTTGTTGTAAAGTGTACTTAAAAGGGAAAGAGAAGGAGCAAAGGCTAGCATTGTACCAGTTTCCCCTCCACTCCAACTCTAACCCAGGCCCTAATTGTCTAGATGCATAATGTTGAGTGAGCATAGGCATGGGGGCGAGATTGATATCATCCCGCCACCCATAGCCATAGTGCTCACTCCATTCCCTATATGTGACTTTTATGAAGATGTTTATGAATGAATGTCTAAAGTGTATATAAAATTGAGTCCCAGGTGCTCTGAACAATAGAGATTTAAAACCATTGCAGCACACCCGAGACCCAAATTCCCTACATGTATTAATTTAAGATGAAGAGGACGGAGGTGCGTGTTTAGGGATGGGGAGAAAATATCTGCAGGAATAGTGCTCCCACAGCGAGTCAGCTCCCCCGCTGACCCTGCGTACCCGCCCCCCTAGTTCGCCGAGGTCCACCCAAGGAGCGAGGTGAAAGAAACACCTCTCCGACCGCCAGACCATTGAGCCAAGACTAGAGAGGGACACGGCCCCGAGGGCCGCCAACAGCAGAACCAACAGCCCACACCCACCAGGGCCGCCACGACCCCTGCGAACCGCAGTTAGCCCGCCGTCCAAGAAGACACAAAGTCCAACATGGACGACATGGCCAAGAGCGCCCGCCCAACCGCCGACAGAGCCAGGAAGCACCAAGAACAGGCCCCAACCAGGGCCCGCACACCGGCCAAGCATAGTCCAAGGCCATCATCAAGGACGTCCACCTAATCCCCACCCCAGAAGAAATACTACACCCACCCTTCATATTAACCACTTTCAGAACACATAACACATTAGACACCCAGGCTGGGTTTGCCCGCCTCCTCCCATTGGCCACCAGTCACGCCCCCAGACACCCACCCCCCAGCATATGAACCCCAACCCACCAGCGAACCGAGGGCCCCCGGCCAGAGCCGGGCACCAGAGCGCCAGCCAGCCCATAGCCCGGCGACCCGCCCGCCAGAGCTCAAGACCCCCGACCCCCACCAGGCCCAAGCCCGGGGACGACACGCCCCCAGAGTCCCAAGCTCCCGGCACCCGCCCCGAAACCACCCCAGCACAGCCGGGTCACCGACCGGCGACCCATGACCGCCGCCACCGACCACCCGAGAGCCCGCATGCCGCCCCTAGCAGATATCCCCCAGAACCCCCCCGGTCCTCCCCAGGTCGAAGACAAGGTCCTCCCCGCCCAAGCAGCCCCAACCCCCCGGTGCCCCAAACCCCAACCTCCCCCCCCTCCAGTCCCAATGCCCCACAAGGCCACATCCCAGACCCCCCACCCTCACTACGTAACGGAGCCGATCAAAGAATGCCAAATAGATTGATCCAATGTGTCGGCAGATGCTGTTTCAAGACTAATATGATCTAACAGAAGATTTTTATACTGATTAATGCTAAGATTATTTTTATTTTTCCAATTTACGAGTATGGTTTTCTTTGCGATGCATAAGGCAGTGAAAAGCATATAGGATGTATTTTTTTCTAGTATAACATCTTCAAAGATACCCAATAAGCAAACAGATGGAGAGAGTGGGATATTAAATTTCAAACATTTAGACAAGTCTTCACATACCTGTACCCAGAACCTCTGAACGGGTGGACAGAACCAGAGCGCGTGAATATAATCATCAGGTGTATTACTTATGCACTGTGAGCACTTGTTAGTCAGAGTCAGAGTCAGAGTCAGAGAGAATTTATTGTCATTTGCACCGCATGTAGTACATGTGTTGAAAACGAGATTATGTACACAGGGTCCCAGTTACATCCAACAACAAATGCAAGAGAAATACAATAATAACATCTAGGATTAACTAAGAGAGACATCACATCAGCTAGTAATACACTAAGCCCTAATGTAGTAGAAAAACATCATTATAAACAGCAGCACGAACATGAGCAGATGGTCACAGATGAACGCAGCAACAAGAAACAGATCAGTATCAGTATGATGTGACATTTTGCAGTGTTTATTCTTATTATTTATTTATTCATGAGTCTGACAGCCTCAGGGTAGAAGCTGTTTCTCAGTCTAGTGGTTCTACATTTGATGCTCCTCAACCTCCGTCCTGAGGGGAGTGGTGCAAAGAGTGAGTGTGCTGGGTGAGTGAGGTCTTTCATGATGCAGGTGGCTCTTTTTCTGCATCTGGAGGTGTAAATGTCTGTGATGGTGGGGAGACTGACTCCCACAGACTTCTGTGCAGCCTTCACCACTCTCTGCAGAGCTTTTCTCTCTGCAACTGTGCAGCCTCCATGCCACACATTGATACTGGAGCACAGGACGCTCTCCACTGCACACCTGTAGAACGAGGTGAGGACTGGGCTTCTCAGACCGGCTCGTCTCAGCCGTCTGAGGAAGTAGAGTCTCTGATGACCTTTCTTGATCAGGCTGGTGGTGTTATTGCTCCAGCTGAGGTTATCATTCAAGTGTACACCCAGGTATTTGTAGCTGGAGACCACCTCCACCGCAGATCCACCTATATACAGTGGGGTGTGTATATAGGTGATGGTTAGATGGTGTAAAGCCCATTTTAAACATTCGCTGACCTGTATAATGTACTCTATAGAGAACCTTATATTGTATTAATTGTAAATTGGAGATTCTAGTCAATTTAAAAGTATTTGAACATACTTGAGACCAAATTTTTTCTTCAAAGTTAATTGATAAATCTGACTCCCATTTTTCAACAGGTAGTGCTATCGAGTCATTGATTCTAGACAATTTTTTGTATATTTTAGATAATAATTTGGGTGGTTGAAAATTAATAAACTCTAACACACATGTTGGTGTTTCCAACAATGTTTTATTTAGCTTAAATTTCTTTTTTACAATTGACTTAATTTGTTGGTATTGTAGGAAATATTTATTATCAATGTCATATTGTATTATTAATTTATTAAATGGAATAAAGTCTATACCCTCAAATATGTGTTCCAGACATTCAATACCTTTCATTCTCCAACCTGGGAAATTTAACATATTATTTTCTTGTTGAATGTCAGGATTGTTCCAGAGAGGTGTATGTCTACATGGGAGTAGTGAAGACTTTGTCATTTTCAGATACTCCCACCATGCTGTCAGAGATGAGCTAATATTGATGCTCTTAAAGCAGACATGTCTTTTTAAATCTGTACTGATAAATGGTAGATCTGAAATCCTAATATTATTACATAAAGTTTGTTCTATATCTATCCAAGTTTCATCTAGTGCATTCGGTTTTAACCACTTTGATATATATTGTAACCTGTTGGCTAAATAGTAGTAATAAAAGTTTGGAAGTTCTAATCCTCCGGTATCTTTAGTTTCTGTAATGTTTTTAAACTAATACGTGGAGTTTTATTTTTCCAAAGGAATTTAGATATAGAAGAGTCCAGGGACTTAAACCATTCAGTTGAAGGTTTATTTGGAATCATTGAGAATAAATAATTTATTCTCGGCAGCACCATCATTTTTACTGAGGCAACTCTTCCCATAAGTGATATGGGTAGAGATCTCCATCTAGTAAGATCGTCTTCAATTTTCTTTAATAGTGGGATATGATTTAATTTTATTAAATCCTCCAATTTAGGAGAGATATTAACACCTAAATATTTAATGTTACCTGATTGTAGTCTTTCATTAAGAGAATTATTAAACACACAATTTATTGGAAGAACTGTAGATTTTGTCCAGTTTATAGAATAATCAGAAACTTTTGAAAATGAGTTTATTAACTTGATAACATTGGATATTGAGTTTCCTGAGTTCTCAAGAAAAAGCAAAACATCGTCAGCATAGAGACTAATTTTATGTTCTGTGTTTCTACCCTTTATGCCTTTAATATCAGCACTTTGCCTTATTGCTGCTGCTAAAGGTTCAATAAAAATAGCAAATAATGCTGGTGAAAGTGGGCAACCTTGCCTGGTCCCCCTCTCAGGGGGGCCGCCAGGAATATTGGGCCCCATGACAAAAAAATCCAATTGGGCCCCCCTGCACAGCTGCTTTTGCCACATCTCTAGAATTTAACTGACAGTGGTGGGATGTAACTAAGTACAAATACTTTGTTACTGTACTTAAGTATATTTTTCATGTACAGTATTTGTACTTTACTTAAGTAGAATTAAATGTGGGTACTTTTACTTTTACTGCACTACATTTTACATAAAGTATCTGTACTTTCTACTACACTACATTTCTATAATGTGTTGAGTTACAAGTTACATTCACGTTGCAGCTTTTTGATTTGTCGTTAGTTTGAAAGTAACTGATGTTGAGAGAGGAGTTGGTCCACTGAATCACTGCAAAGTGGACAGGTAACATTAGACCTGCCTTCAAGAAGAGCTGGACCAGTGACGTATATTTTAGTATATATGTCATTGAGCTGGGAGCACCCACAGCACCACTAACACACACAAAATGGATTCCACTACAGAGATTCAGCCAGAAGATACACAACACCCATGGCCTTATTGAAAGACTGTTCAGTACAGCAGGACAGATTCTCTCTCCCAAAAGATCCAGACTGGACTCAAAAAACTTTGAAAACCAAATTCTTCTGAACGTGAACAAGAAATTCTTGCTGCAATATTAAAATGTGTCAGTTCATGATGTTAGGAGACAAGAGATTTCTCCAAATGTCTCGACACTCAGGTCCAAGTTTTGAAAATGGTGTCAGGAAGTTAAAATATTCTTCACTATTGACCCATTACAAGGTTGACATATTTTAACTAGAGTTGATGACAAACTGCAGAACTGATCAGAACCTGTTCCTTTGTTAGGTCTAATGCTCCTTTTTTTCAGACAGACAACTTTTACTTGAATGTGTTTAGTGCTGTTAAAATGACACATTGGTTTTGTTTTGTGTTAAATAAAAACTTTCAAAGATATAATCATTCCTCTTTCTTAGTTTGCTTAATGGTATTTAACTCATCCCTGAAATTCTGATGCACAGAATCACAAGTCCAAGTGTGAACTGTGTCACAGAGTAAACACAATAAAAACATGTATTATCTGCAGCATTGTTCATTAAAATGACTCAACACTATTAATGTATTACAGAAAATATACATAGAGTATGTACACTTAATGGTATTGTAGACCACTGCATTAGGTAATACATTCAGCAAGTACTTTTACTTTAATACTTTAAGTATTTTTAAAAGCAAGTACTTATTTACTTTTACTTAAGTAAAAATATTAATATGGTTCTACTTTTACTAGAGTACATTTTTGTCTGTTTATTTGTACTTTTACTTAAGTACAGTGTTTGAGTACTTTCTCCACCTCTGCTAACTGATCCAGCAAAAGTTTTACATAAATAACATTAAAGGCTTGCTTCCTTTGGTCCAATACTGGTACTAGCACAATATTTACTGTTAGTGAATTGTACATGCAACCGTCTGCATAGAGTATGCAATTCACTATTTAAAGCAAGATTAAAAACTACACATAAAAATGCACTAAAAGCCATATATTAATCTCTATTTTTATTGCACAAATTCAAAACAAAATATTCTCTAAACATTCTTGAAAGATAAAAGACACTTAAATATACATTTGTAAATTGTAACTATATAACATTTACAAAAATCTACCTTACATCGTGTATAACTTTACATTCAAATTAGATTAAAATATATTGTCATCATCACCTCAAATTAGTGAAAACAGCAGATCTATGAACAAGGTAGGAACAAACTTCTGGAAACCCAACATTTTCATGCCTCAAATATATAATTTAACAGTATCTGCCTCTTGTTCAGCCTGACTCACACAGAGCCCAGCGCCGAGCCTTCTTCCTTCTGACTGCACCAGCAGCGTCAAATGAGCTAGGAACATACCATTTCATGCAGATACAGGGGGGTGTTGTTAAATATGTTGATGTTTGCTTTTTGGTCTGGGAGAGATAATATTTAAGTTTTACTGTTAAAACAAGTAAAATCAAAGCTACTACCATTAATGTATTATTATCAGGGGCCCACCACACCATGAAAAAAAATAATAAAAAAAAAGCCCAATCTCGGGCCCCTTTCAGTCAAGGGCCCCTGGAATTGTACCAACTTTTACCCCCCATACGGCGCCCCTGCCCCTCTGTAAACAGAAGCTTGAAGATAATTGGTTATTTGTCCTGACGCACGCTGTTGGTGAACTATATAAAATTTTTAACCAGTTAATGAAGTAATTCCCAAAACCAAATTTATTTAAGGTAGCAAATAAGAAATTCCAATTCACTCTATCGAAAGCTTTTTCAGCATCTAAAGAAAAAATAGCTGTTTCAATATTTTTAAAATACGAATACTCTATTACATTATATAATCTGCGAGTGTTTGTGTTCGAGTGTCTTCCTTTTATGAATCCGGTTTGGTCTGGATGTATAATAACAGGAGTTATCTTCTCTAGTCTTTTTGATAAGACTTTACAAATTATTTTAACATCAACATTAATAAGAGAGATTGGACGATAACTGGTAGGTAATACTGGGTCTTTGCCTGATTTTAATAAGAGACTAATATTGGCTGAATTCATATGTGTTGGTAGCCTGCCATTTCCTTCTGACTCAAGTAGCACTCTATAGAATATCGGTTCCAGTATATCCCAGAATTCTTTATAGAATTCCACTGGATAGCCATCGGGACCTGGAGATTTCTTATTAGGCATGCTTTTAATTGCTTCATGGAGCTCATCTGATGTTAATGGTGAGTCTAGTTTTGATGATTGACTAATATCTAGTTTTGGTAGTGTTACTTTCTCCAAGAATTCATTAATATCCTCATTAGATGGATTTATTTGTGGAGTGTATAGAGTTTTATAGAAATCTTTAAAAACATTGTTTATTTTTCCCTCATCATGAATTATATTTCCATCTTTATCTTTAATACCATATATAGATGTTTTTTCTTTGTTTAATTTGAGTTGATTAGCTAAAAAGCTCCCTGATTTATTACCGTATTCAAAATTATCTAATCTGAGTCTTTGTATCAAGAATTTATTTTTCTTATCAATATATTCATTTAGTTCTAATTTTAATTTGCGTAGCTTTTGCTGTGTTTCCTCTCCTTGTAGACCTTGTAATAGTTTAATGGATTTCTCTAATTCCTCAATACGTTTATTTTCTTTTTTCTTTTTATTTGTTGAATAGGATATTATTTTACCTCTCATGACTGCTTTCCCAGCCTCCCAAAGCGTACTTGCTGATGTTCCTGGCAATTCATTAATCTCTAAGTACGATGCCCATTCTTTTTTAAAGTATTGCAAAAATTCTTCTTCTTGAAGTAGTGATGTATTTAATCTCCAATTTATATTTTTTGTTGTTTCTTTTTTATTATCTAAATTTAGAGTAACTGGCGCATGATCGCTGACAGCAATAGGGTGTATTTCAGTGTCTGAAATGTTGTTCAGCAATGAATTGCTTACTATGAAATAATCAATACGAGAATATGAGTGATGCACATGTGAAAAGAAAGAATATTCTTTGCTATTAGGGTGAAAAGCCCGCCATGCATCGCAGAGCCCATAATCATTCATATACTGTTTAAATATATTTATAGATTGCCAACTGCGTTGAGTTCCCACTGTATTCAGTCTGTCTATTTTGTCATTTAAACCAAAGTTGAGATCACCTCCCATTACCAGTGAGGAATCCATGTGCTTTGATAGAGTGGAAAAAAAGTCATGAAAAAAAGAAGCGTCGTCTACATTCGGCCCATATATGCTAACTATACAATAATTTTGTCTAAATATTGATAACTTTAATATTATATATCTACCGTGTGGGTCTATAACCTGATCTAATACTGTGAAGTTAACATTTTTATGTATTAAAATTGCTACCCCTCTTTGTCTTGAATTATAACAGGCTGAGAATACATTAGGAAACTCTGAAGATTTTAGCTCATCTACAGTTGAGGCCAATTTATGAATTTCTTGGAGTAATACAACATCTGCCTTTAATCTTTTAATCTGGTTAAAAATCCTATATTTTTTATGTTGGCTACCGGCTCCATTAATGTTCCATGTGACAAACCCTAAAGAACCCATACTTGTGCTAATGATAATAAATCTATACCACACCCACTATCACAAATATAAAAGATAACAATAGATCCAGACAAAAACATATTCCTTAATGAATAACTATATATGATTTTTAAATAAAGTAATTGCTGTTTCTTTTGAAAATGAATCAGGGAAGTTTTCATTCATAAAGTAATTGTATGGATATACAAAGACGTGTGTGAACCCTTGTGCTTGTGCGCTGATAATTGTTGAGTTAGAAAAATATAGACAAGAAAACAAAGAGAAATGATATACATGGAAACATAATTCAGATAAGAAAAACAACAAAAACACCTTCTTACCACATCAAGTGTCATCCCACCTTGTGTATCACCACTATCTGAGTGTGTCCCACCACCGAGCTGTGCTGAAAAAAAATTAAGACTGTCCAGTTAAAGGATGAGCTGTTGAGGGATGATGGTGTTGAATGCCGAGCTGAAATCGATGAACAGCATTCTAACATAGGAGTCTTTCGTGTCCAGATGTGTGAGAGCTATGTGGAGGGCAGAGGAGATGGCATTGTCGGTTGAGTGATTAGGTCGATATGCAAGTTGGAAGGGATCCAGGGAGGCAGGGAGGACAGATGTGATGCTTTTCATGACTAGCTGTTTGAAGCACTTCATCAGGATCGGGGTGAATGCTACTGGACGATAGTCATTGAGGCAGGAGGGCGTTACCTTCTTTGGGACAGGGATGATGGTGGTGGCTTTGAAACAGGTGGGGACGATGGCCTGACTCAGTGAGATGTTAAAGATGTCCGTGAAAACCGTTCCCTTGCACAGTCCTTCAGCACACGACCAGGTATATTGTCAGGACCAGAAGCTTTCCGGGCGTTGATCTTGATGAATGATCGCCTCACGCTGTCTGAGGACAGCGCCAGCACCTGGTCATCAGGAGAGGGGGTGAGTTTTTGTGCAGGTGTGCTGTTACATGCCTCAAACCGAGCAAAGAAGTCATTCAGTTCATTCAGCGTAGAGGTTGTGCTGTCACAGGTCTGGGGGGATGGTTTGTAGTTTGTGATGGTCTGTATTCCCTGCCACAGACTCCGTGTATCCTTGCTGTCCTTGAAGAGGTGAGCTATTTTCCTGGAATACTGCTTCTTGGCCTTCCTGATGCCAAGGGACAGATTGTTTCTGGTTGCCCTCAGGCCCACCTGATCTCCCGCTGTGAAAGCAGCATTCCTGGCTCTCAGGAGTCTGTAAACCTCTGCTGTCAGCCATGGCTTCTGATTTGCCCGAACAGTGATGGTCTTGAGGTTTGTTACATCATCAATGCACTTGGTGATGTATGAACATACAGTGTCTGAGTACTCCTGGAGACATGTGTTGTTGTTTGTGGTAGCAGCTTCTTTGAACATACTCCAATCTGTGGTGTCAAAACAGTCCTGGAGAGCCTCTGAAGACCCCTCTGGCCACACTTGTATCTGCTTGCGGACTGGTTTTGTGACTTTCACCAGTGGCCTGTATGCTAGATTTAGCATTACACAGATTAAATCAGAAGCACTGATGTGGGGGAGGGGGAGGGCCTTGTAAGCTCCTTTCATGGTGGTGTAAACTTGGTCTAGTGTATTTTTGCCTCTTGTTGGAAAGTTTGTTTCTGTATGTTTTTGGAAATACACTCTTTAAACCTGCTTGGTTGAAATCACCAGCCATGAGAAGAAAAGCATCAGGGTGGGCTGTTTGCTGCTCACTGATGTGCAGATATAGTTCATTCAGTGCCTCACCTCTAATTTTGAAGCTGGAGCTTGGAGGAATATATACAGCAACGATCATAACAGCTGTAAATTCCCTCGGTAAATAGAACGGTCTGCATTTAATAGTCATAAACTTCACTAAAGGTGAGCAGTGTTTGTAGACCACAGCAGCATCCAGACACCAGGCGTTGTTGATGTAAACACAGAGCCCCCCATCCACGAGTCTTACCCCCCTCGATGAGAGCTCTGTCCACTCTGTAGCTTGTTAGCCGCTCGAGCTGAATAGCATGGTCCGGAACGTTGTTGTTAAGACACGTTTCCATGAATACAAACACACAACAGTCTCTCACAGTCTTTTGTGTCGTTCGTAGCAGGCATATATAAATATTATAATATTATTATTATAATATTATAAACACTGTACCATATCTTGAGCAGAAATAACTTGAGGATCAATCAGGGATACATGGTGCCATTTGAACACAATTCAGAAAGAGTCAAAAAATTACAATTTAACTACTGTATGTGCAAGTAAGTCCAATTTAATATACTCTACACTTGATTCATACTCAACATTGTATAAATTATTCATATTTCAGTATTATACAAAAAATATATGTTACCATTTGTTTGTGTGTTCTGAGTGTAAAAATACTATTCTAAAATATTTTAGAACACACTGATGTATGTACTATCTATACTAAGTGTAACACTGAACAAAAAAGGCCTGTCATTATGATGATTGAATAGAAGTGTTTTACACAGATTACATCAGTGTTTAACTGGTTCTTATAAATATATATTCATATGATGGTTTGTGTGTGTCAGCTGAGAACAAAATACCATTTTGAGAAGAGAAAACATTGTTTTGAATGTAAAGTTTCATTTTGAAGGAGAATTGAGGAGTTTTGCCCATTGTGTGTGTGTGTGTGTGTGTGTGTGTGTCGTGTGTGTGTGCGTGTGTGTGTGTGTGTGTGTG
>JBBPBX010012627.1:5562-23838 GCA_038048925.1 Garcialebias charrua | reverse complement strand
TTATAAAACCAATATGTGGTCTCCTTAATAAATGAACGTAATTGTGAAATGAGCTGGATTTAAAAATTTGTTTCACCGAAAGTGATAACAAGCCATATATAGGTCACACCTGAGTATAGGTCGCAGGCCTTGAAAAAAACATAAAAAGGTGCGACCTATACACCGGAAAAAAAGGGTACTTGTAAATTCCACAATCACACACCAAGTGTGCAAAACCATTGGCGTCAGAAGCACTTGTAATGGGGGTGGGCAGAGGGCACACTGGTGTGTTTGTGTGGGGTCCTCCCCCATAATTTTTTTAGTAAAGTAAATGCCATTTCCTGAATTCTTGTGAATTTTGTTAAACATCTACGTTTACCAAACAAACGCTCCCCACAAACACCATCCTGGCTGACAATTGCTGGCACTAACGTAGCACTAAGCTAGCAATGCACATTATAGACACGCTAGCTAAGGTGTTACAGACGTAGTGCTCTGCTTCTCTTACTCATTCTACACCCCCCACACCAGTCAACAACTGTTGGCACTATAGTGCTAAGCTAGCGTGCAGCACAGACATGGCTCCCCTCCTCCCCTCACCCCATTAATTGATCTATTGGAGACACTGCTTGCTGTGTGGTGAGTTGTTGTAGGTAACCAGGAAAACCCGGAGTTGATTTTTTTTTTTATTGGTTTGAGTATTCTCCTATTAATCAAGTTGAATGGATATGTTCACGAAGAAATAGAAACAGCGCTGGTTGAACAAACATTTCATGGTAAATGTTGGGGAAGTGCATGGGGTCCAAATGAATATTTTTCAAATGTGAGTGGGAAAATGTCCCCTTCACATATAATTGTTGCAATGCCTATGTGGAAAACACCCCAGACCTATTGCAACATGAAACACTGTTTTAAATAAATGTACAGTCAACGTCCATCAATTCAACACTTGCTCTTCTCAAGGGCAGGACGTTTCCTCTCGGTCTCCACTCGGTCTCCGTTTTGCTTTTTCTTGTCTGTGAAACTGTCTGAGAGCCTCTCTTCTACAAAATCTTCTGAATCATAACTATGGACTTCATTTTGGTCAGTTGGTCCCTCAACACAACTGATAACATTTCTTCAACAAGAAGACAGGCTGTAGGTGAGCCAATTTGCCCTGTTGGCATGCACACAGCTGGATATCTCATCGACTTGGAAGACTTGATGACGTGTCTATCTCTGCTGTCATCTGTGGATCTTAAGGACACATATTTAATTGGATTTATGATAACTGGTTCCTGCTTTTTGGATTTGGCTGGTTCCTGGTCTATCAACACAAAAGGAAGACGTCGGCAACAAATCTGGACCTGGTCAGGCTGCCTGCCTTACATGATGGCTTGGTTCATGTCTCAAAAACCCAGACTTTTAGCTGAATGGATTAGATCTCTGGGATTTTCTAAGGCACGTTCCATTTGTTATGGTCATTTTAATTTGGACATTTTGGAAGCGAGTGGACCGACACAGGTAGATGTTATTAAAGTTCTGCCTGTTCCCAAAACAATCGTGTTTATCTGACATTCGGCTCCCTGACTGGCCTTGACAGGCCGTCTTATCTCAACACGCCTGAGAAGTTTTGTAATCTTGATGCTCTCACCCCCACTCCCAAACCTGCTACTGAGGAATTCCACAGATTTTTCAGAGGAGCACAGCTGAATAAACATTCTGTCATTATTTCAGGACTCTGCCCCCCCCCCACCCCCATGAGTGTGCACAGATCTATGAGCTGGCTGCTCAACCCATAGATATCATATAAATACTAGTTGCCTCATGGTGGGCAGAATCGCATCGCGCAGCGCCACCATATTGGATGGGGGTTTCCACATAAGAGCCAACAGGAGTAAACACAGGGTGAGTTACTATGCCCGTATTTTGTGCAGCTTATGGTTGTAATAACCAGCGCAGTGTTGAAAGTAGATCACATGGGATTACCTTTCACAAGTAAGATTGAACAATAGTTTTGGTTATTTGATCATTTATATTTTGTCATCATTGCTAATGTTTTTTGGCAAGCTATGAAATGCTAACAACACAGGAATTGCTCCGTTTTTGCTCCGTTTTGTGTTTCTTCTTCCTATTTGGAAGGTTTCCCAGTAATACAGAGTTAAAGAAGCAATGGGAGGTTGCACTGAGAAGGGAGGGTTGCTACTGAGTCATCTAAACTTTGTAGTGGACATTTCAAGTCAGAAGACTTCGACAGGACGGGTCAGATTGTCAGGCTTAGAGATGGTGTCATCCCATCTGTCTTCAGCTTCCCATCTCATCTCCAAAAAGTATGTTTTTTTTGTTTTTGTTTTTGTACTACATGCTAACAGAGATGTCTGTGATTCATGTGTAATACTACCAATACTAAAACATTTTCAAGTTGTTTTTAAATACTGTTTGGCATATTATAGCCTTTGGCAACAAGGAACACAAAAACCTCAATGAAAACTGAAGAGAGCCTACCAGTTGACCTTTCTCAGCATTTCCCTGAAAGTGAACCTCAGCCAAATGATGTGAGTACTGTTTTATATTTGATTTGTCCTAAACAGCTGTGAGGATCACAGCAAAATGTCTCCCTTGCTTTCTGCAACTTTTCAGACATACTAATGCACCCTTTATTAATGAATTATTAAAAAAATAAACATGTGAACAGACACACACTCTCTTTCACTGATACACATACATACACTGTAAGTGATACACATATACAGTGCTATGCACCAAACAATTGAGTGTAATGACTTATACGTCACTGAAAATATTTTCCTCCTTCTTTCCACAAGGACCATTCCTATGCATTTCCCAGTTCACCCACTCGTCTAAAGGCCAAACTCAATGAAGCTTTGGATAAAGTGGAGAGTCTAGAGCGAGAAAAGGTGAATGCAAAGGCCCGAGAGCGTAGAGCAAAGAAAACCGTGAAGAGTATTCTGGAGGATCTGAAGAGGAAGAACCTTCTAAATGAGGAGCTGAAAGAAAGGCTTGACTTACATTCAGGTAAATACATTAATACTACAACTTAGAATTTTTGTTATGTTACATTTAAACTCTTTGTCAGACTTTAGGTATTTATTTCTAGGAAGCTTACTATGTAGTTTGATTTACAGATCTTCAGATAGACCTCTTTTCAAAGCGGGGCAATGAATACACAAAAGAGCAGCGAGAGTTTGCCCTCACACTGCACCTTCATGGTCCCAAAGCCTACAGTTACCTGAGGGATTCTCTGCATTTTCCCCTCCCTCATCCACATACACTGCAAAGGTGTAGTATATTTTTATTACATATTTTAAACATATTGAGTAAAATACTTCAACCCCTAGGTATGATGTACAACAAACAGATGTAATAACTTAGAGCTTGCTATTTTCACTATTTTTGAAAGTTTTGATATCAAGAAGTCTTAAAGAAAGAAAGAAAGAAGAAGAAAGAAAGAAAGAAAGAAAGAAAGAAAGAAAGAAAGAAAGAAAGAAAGAAAGAAAGAAAGAAAGAAAGAAAGAAAGAAAGAAAGAAAGAAAGAAAGAGAATCAATCTATCTATCAATCCATGGGTTAAAGCACATAAACCTTTATTTATTTGTTGTTCAGGTGGTTGCAGTCTGTGGATGCCAAACCTGGGCTCAACACAATGATGTTGGACATGTTGCAGAGGAGATGTGAAGAGGACCCTGTTAAATATGGCTCTGTGGTCCTCATGTTGGATGCCATGGCCATCAAGAAACATGTCCAGTATAATCCCTGTACCCAGAAAATGTCTGGATATGTGGATATGGGTGATGGCATGGATGAGACTGATGTAGCCACGGAGGTGCTTGTTTTTATGGTGGTTGGTCTACAGGGTCATTGGAAAGCTCCAGTCGCCTATTACCTCACAAAGTCTCTATCACCAGACACACAAAAGGTCCTGGTTGTCCATGCTCTGGAGGAATTACATGCACGTGGCATAAAAGTGGTCTGCATGACAATGGATGGGCATGCCTCCAATGTCAACATGTGCAACCAGCTCGGGTGTCAGCTGAAGGGAAACCCTCGTGAGCCATTGAAAACCTTTTTTGAACATCCAGTGACAGGTGACAGTGTGTTTGTGTTGATGGATGCTTGTCACATGTTGAAACTTGCACGCAACATGTTACAGGCTTACAGCCCGATCACCAGCGCCACTGGAGAAATCAGTTGGTCATACATCATTCATCTCAACAATGTTCAAACTACAAATGGACTGCATGCAGCCAACAAGTTAACAGACAAGCATGTCCACTTTGATGGCCAGAAGATGAAGGTGTCCCTGGCTGCACAAACCTTGAGTCTTTCTGTGGCAGTAGCACTGCGGACACTGAGGGACCTTGGTTATTCACAGTTTAAAAACTGTGAAGCTACAGCTGAATTCATTGAGGTAATACAACATGCAAATGTTACTATATATCATTGCATATTCTGCATGAAACCTAACTGAATTTTTCATTTTACCATTTTCCAACTTTATACTTATAGAGGGGATTCAAAGCAGAACTGTGTACTAAAGTACTTACCTTTTGTATACATTGAAATTAGAAAATAAATTAAACTCCTAGATACGATACCACTGTTGTGGTAATAAATCAGCTAATGAAGCCTTGTGCTTTTTTTAGATGATTGACAGGTTGTTTGATGTCCTGAACAGCCGCAACCCACGTGCCAAAGGATTCAAAGCTCCACTGGGTGCTTTGAATTGGACAGAGAAAGTAGAGCTGTTGTTGAGAGGCAGAGAATACTTGCTCAGTTTGGCGACGAAAAATGGCACACCCCTCCACCAAACAAAGAGGTTTTTTTAAATAGTGAATGATATCCATGAAAGGTTCACAGCATCATCAGTTCATAAGATGTTGTGTTTTCCTGTTCTGCATCGAGTTCATAAGATGCTTTTTGCTATTTTTTGCTGTCTGCAATTTTGTTTCTGTTGACTCTTCTGTTCAGTATTTTTAAGGTCATACAACATAAGTGTCAAATGGTATGTATGTTCATATGCTGTTGCTGTGTGCAAAACTGAAGACAGAAGGTAATGTGAGTCTCTCCTGCTCTAAGGAGCATAATTGTATTGTATTGTTTCTTATTGTTTATGATGTGTTTCTATGTATGTTGGAATCTTTTTGTGTTCAGTGTTTTTCAGGTTATATTGATGTCAAATGGTATGTATGACATGTTCGTATTTCCAAGCTCTCCTTGTTCAATTTTTATACAGTTCATATTTGCTTTAGTGTCTTTGATGTAAATAATGTATTTCAAGGACTCTAATTCTGACCCTGTTTTATACTCTCAAGAAGCATCCAGTAATTTTGCACCCATTAGATTTACTAATCAGAAACTGCATTGGAGCTTATCATGTATTGCTTCAACTATGTCACCATTTATTGTGTTGCATGATAACTAAAATTACGAGGTGCTCTTGAGGTGTTTGGTTTTGCTGTGATTATATTGATGAAACAATTTATTTTGAAGGTATCTGTCAGTCGTTGGCTTCGTCATCAACTTGGACACATTGTTGAAGATGATCCCTGACCTACTCCAAGTCCAACGTTATGTCTGTACATACCGCTTCAGTCAGGATCACTTGGAACTTTTGTTCAACTCTATCAGGGCATCAGGTATAATTTTTACATTTATAATTAGTCTTTTTAGTCTGTGGGCCAGACTGGATATCAGTACCATTTGGGTGGGCAAATTCTAGTACAGATTTTTGTATGCTAACACATCCCTAGTTTACAGTATATTTTGATGTGATAGACCTCTTCAGACACCAGTATGTATGTTTTTTATAACCTGAGGGGAAATATTGTTATGCGGTTTCCTTACCCTCTGAAGAAATATTTTTTATGGATCTGACTGTCCTCATTAAACAGCTCTGTAATCTAAGTGTGTAAATGTTTTATTTATATCCATCTTTTTAGGAGGCTGGAATAACAATCCCACTGCAGGACAGTTCCAGGCCATTTTCCGCCGTTTGATGGTCCGTTGTGGTGTTTCACCAAGTGGGTCAGGCAATGTGACAGCACAAGATGAGACAGTGTACCTATCAGCTACAGACATGCGCTCAGCTTTAATGTCAGAAGAAGAGCTTCCTTCCCCATTTGCCAACATTTCTGGAGTCATATGTGACCATAGATACCTGCCCACTCGCTTTGGTGATCTTGTGGAAAATGCCTTGGTCTACATTTCAGGGTTTGTTGTCAGAAAAGTTCTCCAAAAACTGTCCTGTGAGGTGTGCCGTGCAAGCCTGGTCACCGCTGCTGTACCCTCATTCTTAGACCAGAGCTATCACCTGCTTAAATTTAAAAACAATGGTGGGCTGATGATCCCCTCAGAGGGAACAGTGAAGATGGTCAGAGCAGCAGAGCGTGTGATTCGCCAAAATTCAACAAAACAAGGTGTCAGTTTGTACTTTGTCAACCACTTTGTTTGTGCTGATATTGGTTCAGAAGACATGTTTTTACTGGGAGAGCACATTGCAGAAACTCAATTTGGGATTGAGAACCATCATTTCATGCTTGTGTCATTTGTTGTCTCTGTATTTCACAAACTAAGGCTGCATCACATCGCAAAATTAACTACCTTGAATTTGCAGAGTGCCAGCACACGCAAGAAGCTGTGCAAGACAGTTCTTTTTCAAGGCTTTTAGCTTCCTAGCCCCAATTGCAGGGAGGGTAGTGAAAGGACCTGGAGGGTTTAGATTACTTTTTCAGGTCTTATAAAAAAAGGTTCGTTCACAACTGTTTACATGCACAGCACTCAAAAATAATAAAAAAATAGTTGCTGTAGCATTGTACACAAGACTCTGTATTGTATGCTGTGTTTGAGTGAGAGAGTAAAATAAATTCAAATGAACAATCAAACTAGTTTTTTTAATTTAAAAATGTATACATTTATTAATATCCCATGCCATATGTGTATCTTTGTTAAAGAGCATAAAACAAAGTATTTAAGCATGAAAGCACATACTTTTATTGAGTAGCAGTGTCACACGTCATAACCACATCTCTGACGTTTATAACAAACAAAACCGTGTGAAAATCGGGTAAGAATTTGTGAAGTTATGATTGTTTTTAGTGGAGCATACAGCTTCTTCAATACAAATAAATGCGCTAGGAGCGGGAAATATACCCATCCAAGATGGCGGCCGCACGGAACGTCCGCTTCAATAGGCAGCTCCAGTCCGTAGGGTATCTCCTGTACATATCTATGGCTCAACCACCTTTGAGTCCCCCCCGCCCTCTGAGTAATGTTGGCATCACTATGTGCTTGTGTGCAAGACTTTTTTTCATTACAACGTTTTTGACCTTTAAACAGAGGTAAAAAATGTGTTAGGAATTATTTTTTTGTCTCCAAACCCTATGTGTCATTTTTCACCACTTTTATTGTCTGTCCAACAATCTCACTTGTAAAAGAGTCTTCGGGGCTCAATGTGACATCTGTTTAAACAAAGGTTGAATGAATGAATTTGTCTAGCTGGATCTGGCCATAACATTTCATTTACATCACAGGCTACTTCATTTGCAAAGAACTTCCTGTCATTGCATCAGTGTAGCACGGTGGCACAACTGGTAGAGCTGCTGCCTCTCAGCGAGAAGGTTGCCGGTTCAAATCCCGGTCCGGGGCCTTTCTGGGTGGAGTTTGCATGTTCTCCCCGTGCATGCGTGGGTTTCCTCCGGGTACTCCGGTTTCCTCCCACAGACCAAAAAACATGCTTGTTAGGCTGATTGGTGACTCTAAATTGACCCTAGGTGTGAGTGTGAGAGTGGATGGTTGTTTGGTGTGAGTGAGACAGGTCCCTCTTGTAAATGAGTCCCCGTGACTCAACGAGGCTAGCCTGTATAAATAAAGGTTGAATGAATGAAAAAGTGTAGTGCTTTTGCCTAGCTGATACGTTTTTGATGAAGCACATTAGAGTTACACACATGATGGATATGTGTGACTTTTCAGCTCGTATAGGTGCGGTCATTCAAGTATGTGCTTTGAGATATCATTAAAGAATCATTCAAGCTTTATGTGTCCAAATTTGTTTTGCACTTTATCAAATCAGTGAGTTTGTTTTGCAAAATATCACAAGCTGAAGTTTTTCTTATTTTTTTTAAATCTGGGTTGCTGTTTTGCTATGTGGGTTAAAATGTGCTAACTGTGAAAAAAGTGTGTAAGCATTTGGGGGGAAAAAATAAAACAAAAATAATCATGCAGCGTTTGACTCTGAGTAAATAATTCTAGAGCTGGGGTCACCAATGTGGTGCCCGCGGGCACCTGGTTGCCCACAGGGACCTCTTGATGTGCCCTTGGGGCATGTTCTAAAAATAGCACTCATGATCACGGCACCCCATAGCTCTCTTATGAAGAGGGCCACCTGCATCATGAAAGACCCCACTCAGCACACACACTTTTTTCCCCACTCCCCTCAGGAAGGAGGTTGATGAGCATTAAGTGTAGAACCACTAGACTGAGGAACAGCTTTTACCCTGAGGCTGTTAGACTCATGAACAAATAACCAGAATAATCACTGCAAAATATCACATCATGTTGCTGCTGATCTGTTTCATGTTGCTCGTTTTCATTTGTGCCCATCTGCTCATACAGACTCATGTTCGTGCTGATGTTCGTGCAATTGCAGTATAATTAATTTAATAATACTGTAATAATAAAGTTTTTAATAATAATAATACTTTATTTATAAAGCCCTTTAAACCAACCACAGCTGCAAAGTATTGTATTAACAACAACATATTTTCCTCTTTTTAAAATAAATTATTTTTCATATATTTCATAATTGCTTCTTTCAAGAGCTCCACACCTAAAAATGCCTCATGAAATTCGTCTACCATTTGCTCAGAGCTGCCTCTGACATTCTTCTGCCTGTTGTGAGACACTAGGGGGCTAGTTAGCATGAAGCTAGCATGTTGTGTTTTGTTGTCGCCACAGCCACTAATGAGACACGGACACACTTGTCTTTCAACATTGTGAAAAACCTTTTACTCCCAGTCACTATGAACATGTTTTATTATGTTTTTCTGCCATTGTCCCTTCTGCGAGGTAAAACTAGCTAAAGTTACTCAGTCAAAAATTAACTGCAGTATTTTGGTATATTTAGCCTTTCATAAGAAAAAAAAAAATTGGTTTGTTTTCTCGAAGTCTTATTTTCACCATGTTATTCATACATTTATAAATGTCATAGTTCCAAACAAAATATTTAATTTACAAGCAAATTTTTTTTTCTTCCAGCTTCTCCCTTCGTCTGGATCACCACAGCAAACTCGTCGCACAAAGACTTGGCAATTATTGTTTTTACGCCGGATGCCCTTCCTGACACAACCACAGACCACCTAACCACAGCCCTCTGTGTAGAGCAGAGAGATGATATCTAGGGTTCCTGGGGGAGCAGAAGGTGTGGGTTAAGGGCCTTGCTTAAGGGCCCAATTTACAAGCTAAATACTGTATTTTAGTTTAAAAAACCAAATATTTAACTTGCAAGTTAAATATTTAGTTAGTAAACAAAATATTGAGGTGTAAATTTAATATTTAATTTCAAGTTAAATATTTATTTTCAAAACAAAACATTTGATTTCCAAAACTAAACATCTAAGTCCTAAGCTAAACATTTAAATCCTAAAGTAAATATTTAAATGGCTATCTAAATATTTATCTTGAATTAAATATTTATTTTCCAATTTCCAATATTTTTAAATTCCATAAGAATTTAATTTGCTAACTAAATATCTAGCTTAAAACTAAATATTTATGTTCCAAACTAAATATTTATTTTCCAAAATAAATATTTAATGTGTTAACTAAATATCTAGCTTGGACGGATCTAAACGTTTAACCTACAAGCAAAGCTAAGGTATATTTAGTTTGCAAGCAATTCTTTTAGCTAGGAAGCTAAACATTTAGAGTCAGAGTCAGAGAGAATTTATTGTCATTTGCACCGCATGTAGTACATGTGTTGAAAACGAGATTATGTACACAGGGTCCCAGTTACATCCAACAACAAATGCAAGAGAAAAACAATAATAACATCTAGGATTAACTAAGAGAGACATCAGCTAGTAATACACTAAGCCCTAATGTAGTAGAAAAACATCATTATAAACAGCAGCACGAACATGAGCAGATGGTCACAGATGAACGCAGATAGTCACAGATGAACGCAGCAACAAGAAAGCTAGCAAGACAAACATTAGCAAGATAAATATTTACTTAGCAAGTGAAATATTTATGTCCGAGCTAAATATTTAGTTAGCAAATCAAACATTTATTTTGCAAATTAAATGTTTAGCTTGGAAAATAAATATTTAGTTTTGAGCTAAATATTTAGATTGTAAATTAATCATTTTTTTTTTAAATTAAATGTTTCATTTGGAAAATGAATATTTAGGTTTGAGCTAAATATTTATCAAATTAAATATTTAGTTTAAGAATTAAATGTTTAGCTTATAAGTTAAATATTTAGCTTGTAAATTAAATATTAATTTGGAACTATGGCATTTATAAATGTATGAATGACATGGTGAAAATATAACTTTGAAAAATAAAACTTTTCATGAAAGGCTAAATAAACCAAAATATTGCTGTTAATTTCAGACTGTGTAACTTTACAAATGGCACCCCATTGCATTCAACATGAAAATGAAACTTCAAAAAGAAAACACTAATCCTGACCCATTTAGTCAAGTTTATTAAGCTTGAGGTCAGATTTTAGTGTGGTAGCAGCTCAGAATTATCTTGAGCACATTCCACAAGATCTCACAGTCATCAACAAAGTTTGATGAAAACTGCTAAAACTCCATTTATGTAATTCCAACATGTTTGATCTAAGATTGGAACACTGTCATAAAAGAAAGTGAGATGTAATAATTCAATCAATACTAATCTTCAACTGTTCATGTCTTTAATTGAGTCAATTTTTAAAATCATAAAATTGTTAATATTTCCTACAATTCTTTCCATCAAAAAAACTTTTTCTGATCCTCAGCTATTTGTTAAACTCTCTGTGCTGCCTTCCAAGCTTTTAAAAACTCAAAGTTGTTCTGGAAGCCGACTACTTTCATCAGAGTGTTCTGGGCCTCGGGATAGAAATCTACCAGCCTGACACGGCATAATTTATTTCAGAAAATATTTGACACTCGGTAAGATTCTGTATCTCCTAGACCTCCGTTGGCTTTGCTATAAATTGCTTTTCGTGAGACAAGCCCTGAGCTCCATTACCCTCAGTGGAAAACCATCTAATGTGAGGAGTTGTCACCTTGAGGCTGATGTGTTCTCACCGTTGACTGACAGCGTTCCCTCTCTCTGTCTTTATCTTCGGCTTCCGTCTCCCCACTGCTCACTGTTCAGTCTGTTCAGATCATACCGCTTCTGCAAGCATTTGTGATTTTCAATCGATTTCAAGAACAGCTCCTCTCCACGTTGTCAGCATGTCAGTCTTCAGGACACCCACTGCTGGAGGCAGAGGAGGCTGGATGCATTAGGGACACAAACAGATACGATCCACCATCCACATATAAGAAGGAATAACACCCCACACCGGCAGCAGTACGTCTACCCACAGGACATTTTTGAAGTATACAACAGCTTTGTTGGAAGCTTGAAAGGCAGCTGAAATGCAAAGCTGTTTTGTTTTATGGAAATCAATTGTATTGAGAGAATTTCTGCTTGTATGTGAGCTGAAGTTTAGAAAACTCTGTGCATTGACTGGGACAATTATTTATGCACATTTGTACAGTGCACTGTAATCGCAAGGCTTTTTTTTTAAGGAATCAGTTTTGTTTTTGAAAACATTCAAGTATTTTACTGTTAAAAAGAGATGAATGAAAGTCAACCATAGCACGACAGGCCTTGTGTGTGAACAGGAGGGAGGCAGATGGAACAGAGAGGCTACAACAAGTAGAGGTCACAGAGGTGCAGGACTTCAAGGACTGTTCAAGAAAATGGGGAGTGTGGTAAAGAGGTGAAGGAGAGAGTCCAGGCTGGAGGGAGTGGATGGAAAAAAAAAGTTTTGGGAGTGGTGGTTTGTGATAAAAAGGTGACAGCAAAAGTCAAAATAAAAGTTTACAAGAGAGTGGTGAGACCAGCTATGTTGTATGGTCTTAAGACAGTGTCATTGACAAAAAGACTGGAGAAAGAACTGGAAGTAGCGAAAAAGAAGATGTTGAGGTCAGGCCCAGAGAGGCTAATCGGGAGGACCAGGACATTTCCTGGTGGGCCGGTCTTATGCATCGGCTCCAGGGCTGGTGCTCCCTGGGTTTATCTCCTTTACTGCTGAACCCAGGCTGCCCCGCCTCCACCCAGGGAGGGCTCCATCTCCACTGGCATCTCTGTTTTTGTTTGTTTTTTGCAGACGCACTCCGACGTAAAGTTGCATTCGTGTCTAAAAAATCCAGCCCGAACCCGTATAATTTCATCCAAGCCTGATCTGAAACTGATGGAATAAATGTAATTTCAGGTCTGAACCTGGGGAGTGGTGGCACAGAGGTTAGAGAAGATGAGCTTACATAATAACTTAAAATAAGAAGATCGCCGGTTCAAGCCCCGGTACCGACAACATCAAAAATGTGGGTGGGATAAGTGAAGCAGTCACACCTGTCTCCACCCTCATTTGCTCCACCCTGGGCCCTTGAGCAAAGCCCTTAACCCCCACCATCTGCTTCCCCGGGCACCCTAGATATCAGCTCTCTGTTCCACACAAAGGGCTGTGGTAGCTCGGTGGTCTGTGGTTGTATCAGGAAGGGCATCCGGCGTAAAAACAATTGCAGAGTCTTCGTGCGACTTAGTTCGCTGTGGTGACCCCTGATGAAAGGAGAAGCCAAGAAAAAAAAACAGGTCTGAACCCGAAAAAAACTAACTTTTTTCTTTTTTTAATAATCTTTTACTGCTTTCATAAGCAAATCAGTTTGACATGATACCCATTTTAAAAACATGTTTCAAAGAAAAGACGATATAAGATTTCTTGTTTCACCAAATGGATATTAACATTAACTGTTTACATTCAATGTTTACATTTATTAATACTGTTTATATTTATTACTACTGCTTACATTTATTACTACTGTTTACATTTACACTACTTTAATATCTACACCACTGCTGATACATATACAGTGTTCTCTGACCGGCCTTATTTAGGGATGCCCAATGTGCCTTACTGCATATGCCACTTTTGCCTCTATAACAACATCAACTACTACCTCATACATATACTGTGTACATTAACTCATATGCTGCTTTGCCACTTTGCAAATGTCAATGCTAGAACCTTTAGTTTATTTTATAGTTATACTTTTTATACTTTTTTATACTAGTATGCAAAAACTCAGGACAGTATTATGTTCATTAAATGTTTAGTGTTTTAGTTTTAGAGTTGGTGTAAATTTTCATACTCTTATACCACTATGCAAAAACTCAGGACAGTGTTACAGTTTTACTATTTTATGCTTATGTCTATTATTATATGTTTCAGTGTTTCAATGTTTAGATGTTTACTGTTGCACCGAGGGACTGAGAGAAACGCAATTTCGGTCCTGTGTATGTCCTGTACATATTGCAGTTCTGACAATAAAGTTGACTTTGACTTTGACTTTGAACATACAAAATGAATAGCCTAAAACATCAACTCTAAAGATAGGCTATGATACAGATAAACAAATAAATATTTTGAGCAAAATTATTTTGAAAAATATAGAACAAGATTGCGCTTCTCGCGTCGGCTTTTGTACAAAGTAGATGCTGCTACTTCCTTAATTGCAAATGACAGCAAGTGTGGAGACGTGTACAGCCAGTGATCAGCTGTTCATTCTGACGTAAAACTGGACTTTTTTTTTTACCTCTTTCAACCGGCCGGTCAGACCTGCCTCCTCCTCAGCGAGTAGATAACACAATTTTATATTGCAAATTCTTAGTTTTATCTGTGCTGTATGATTCGTAAAAATGCATCAAAGCCCAAGACTGGCCTGGCCCACACATTAAACACATTATTATGGCCTGGCCCGACTCAAATTCAGGCCTGGCCGGCCCGGGCTTCGGTTCCGGGTTATAAATGACAGCACTACACTGACGTAACATGTCAGTGCACTCGGTCAGTGGTGTTTGAAAGATGGAAAGTTGAAAGAGCAAGGTTGGTACAGAGGAGTAAAGAGGAAAGCTCTGGAAACTGACCAGCTAAATGCAATGGCTATTTCAGCCTCTTTTTGGGGGGTGCTCAAGAACCCCTAAATTTTAACTCAGCACCCCTGAAAAATAAAGAAACCATCATTATGATTTTGTAAAGACCCTCACTCCTCAAACCATAGATTCTCCAAAATATTTAATACATTTGAAATAAATATGGATTAAATGATGGACACTCTTAAACAGGCTAATAAAATCTATGTTTTTTTTACGAGTTGGATCTTCGACACCACCTGTCAATCAATTAAGTAGGCATGTCCAATCAGCAGTCACAATTTATCTGACAGGGAAATGCCCCTTCACTGCAGGAGCTGCAGCCTGGTTTCCCTCCAACACCATTATCAAGGTTTTGCTTTACGGACGCCATGGTCATAGAGATTTTGTGAAAAATCGTCTGAAAAACATGGTGTTATCAGTGGAGACCATGCAGACAGTGTTACCTCGAGAGTTTAAAAGGTGGAATACAGTTTATTCCATTTTCAAAAACTAAACAAAGTTCAGAAAAAATGTAAAAGATGATAAAGGCCAGCGGACGACCTCATGAGCAGCTGAATACAACAGTTATAAACAGGAAGTACCACATGTTCATCTGTACGAAGCAGGTAAAGCCTCCATTTTTCTGTCATAATTACATTGCATGCTTAATGGTTAAATAAAATGTTAATGCTAGCTAGTTGTGCTTTGGTTTTATGTGTTTTATATGTAGATACATGATACAACTTCTGGTTGCATAGGCTTAAAGGTGCAGTCTGCAGTTCTGTAGTGCAGTCTGTAAGTTGTCTAAAAATATATTTTTAACATATTTCTTCACTCTGTCACTATCTCCTGACAGGCTGATGTTAGACAAAGTAATCTCTGAAAAAAACTATAGTCCCCTTGCTTCTCCAGGTGGTAAATAAGAATTTCAAAAAAGCCACAGTGACCCGCCGTTAACCAGCCAATAAAAACAGAGTTTTTAACCAGCCAATAAAAACAGAGCTTCTCACTTCTCACGCTCCTAACCCACGCCCCCCCCTGTCCCAGCCCGCAGCGGCCGCGCAGGTTCTCGTTGAAATAATTGCAAAGCGATGCAAAACTGTTTTGTATGTGACACAAATGTATTAAATTCCCCTTCTTCATCCCTGATCTGGACTTTTCTTTTGTTTTTTTGCCAAAAGTCAAGTGATCGCTTCCTCCTCCGCTGAGTCATGACAGAAACATTGAGGAAATGAATGAATTTGTCACGAGCGAATTTAACTCATGTCCAACGTGGCTGTGCACGGCTCTGCAGATTTCATGGTGTTCTGGTGTGCTGGACCAGCGCTCCCTGTTTTTATTTTATTTTTTAGAAAGTTTTATTAACATATAATCACAGAACTTCGCAGCTGCTGGCAGGACATGCAGTGGAGGCGGAGCATCACCAACAGCAAGAGGGAGCAGAGCCATATATGGCTCTGAGTGGTGAGGGACCAGAATGCTTTCACAGATGAACATTTTCCTAAGTGCTGCGTTCTACAAAAACTGCAGACTGAACCTTTAATGTTTGTTTTCAGTTAAAACTAAACTGGTCATGTACAAAGTGTTTAATAGGTTAATGTAAAACTTAAACTCTTACTGAATTTCACTGTGAGTTCTTACCCTGTGTCTCCTTGTTGCATAAGAACATCCACTGCAGTAACTATTTTAAGTTATTAGAAGCTTGATTATTATTTTTATTTTTTTTGTCCTTTTTGCCTTAATGTTGGCTAATAACAGAAATGCCTCACTAAATGCCTCAGGTAACACTGTGAGCTTCACTACTTCCACCATTACAGCTATCTTGTTTATTTATTTGTCCGAGGTTAGCTTAGCCTGGGTTACATTTCCTTGTGGGAGGAGCGATTTTACCGGTCATATAAAATATTTGATAATGTTCTTATAGAAAACAATTCCTGAATGTTGTTCATACTGTGTTAATGCTACATGTTTGCCTCTTGACCCTGCAACTGGGTAAGGTTACAGTAGACCTAGCCCACTAATGGAGTTTTAATGAAGTATTTAAACCTACTAATAAACACAGTGGATGATGATCATATTGCTATGGGCCATTGGTAAGAAGAAGTGACTATTATTGCCATTTCATATTAGCTATCATTTTCCCCCTTAAAGTTAACTGAAGCTTCACTATGAGACTGTGGCTAGGATGCATGAGAGAAGCGGAGTGTGTTCTATTCACACAAGGAGAGCTGTTGGTCAGGCTACTTCTTTTTGTGCCATTAACTCTAAATGGAAGGGAAGTCTGATATTGTCATCATTGTATGTTCGAACACAAAGGCAAAATTTGTTCTCTGCATTTAACCCATTACACTTGAGATACATCCAGGTGGAGCAGTGGGCAGCTATGTAAGCGCTCGGGGAGCAATTAGGGATTGGGTGTCTTATTCAGAGACACCATGACATGTGGGAATGGCTGGGAGTTGAACCGCGACTTTCTGGTCCCAAGTCGGCTGCCCTACCTCTACCCCATCTCAGCCCTAAAGTCAGAGGCAGAGATTCTTTATTGTCATTTGCACCACATGTGGTGGAACGAAATTATGTACACAGGGTCCCTGTTACTTTGTTCATCCAACAATAAAATGTAAAAGAAAAACAGTAATAAGATCTAAGATAGTACATTCTACTTCCGGCTCTCAACAAAGCAAGTCGCATATCTTTTTGCTCCTTCCCTCCCTAAGTTTTTCCTCCTCCCTGCTTGCTTTTTGTCTCGTCTGACTCTTCAGCGCTCACTCGAACCAATTTGCGATGGATTTAATAAATTGGGCTGTTTCTTCAATAGATAAGATTTTTTCCACGAAGCGGACCGTGCCAGGAGAAGCTGTCTGTCCCTCTGACACACACGCGGTTGGATACATGATGGATTCGTGGGGACAGTGGCAGCCTATGTGTCTGACCGTCTTGACTGTCGAAGACGTGGAAGATTTGTGGATTATTGGACTATTAGTAGCAGCTGCTCTGTTTTTTGGCATCGGCGGAGCTGTCTGCTACCTGAAGCTGAGGAGAGCTTCGGCGGCTATCAGCGCGCTGGCGAAACTCCCTGATCAGCAAGATTCTCTGATCCGGGCCGTGAGCTCCTCATCCCAGCTGTTGTATGAGCTCAATCGCACGTTGGGTGCGTCGGTGGACCGAGGACCTGCGGGGCGCTTTGGAACTCGTTTACAGCCGCCCGGGCTCCAACAGGGCACGGATGGGGGTTCATAGAACGGAACCTCATATGATTTGGAATTTTGGCCCTGAAACAGCGTCTGGACTTGGAAGGCTGCAGTGAGAAAGAACACTGTGGTCTGGATTGGAATAAACAAAAAGACTATCTAATCTGGTTTCTGCACACGTCCTTGAAAAGAGGCCTGTTTGGAAACTATTCTCCTGGAGCGTAGAGCTGAAGTGCCCTTGCTGACCCCCCCCCCAGAGATTTCTGTGCGTGCCTCGGATAACGCCCAGCTGAATAACTGCTGAACTGTGTTCTCTGAAGTTACTCGCAGACTCTATATCTCCTTGCATGTCGTCAAAACTGCAACAATGTCTCGTGTGGTTGTGCTTATGCTGATAGAGTTTTTGGGACTTTATCATGGAGTGTCCTCAGGCAATCTTTTGATAGATTCTTTTTTTGAATATCACAAATGATACCTACTGTGTTTTTCCTTTTTCCATATCTGTTTTGCTCTTCATCCAGGACGGATGAGAGATGGCCGCGCTGATGAACATGCATGTGTTTTGAATTGCAGCAGCTTAACATTCTCTGCCCTCCTCTGGATGACTGTGTTTACATTATCACGTTGTATTGGTTTACTGGTGCAATGTTAATAAAAAATCTCTTATCTCTTATCTCTCTTATCTTAAGAAAAACATCAACTAAAAATACACTAAGCACTAACAGCATAAAAACTTGATGAATAGTCTGTGATGGTGGGGAGACTGACTCCAACAGACTTCTGTGCAGCCTTCACTACTCTCTGCAAAGTTTTTCTTTTTATATATATATATATAGGTAAAACTTGATGTTAAACAACCAATTAAAATATACCAGAATGCATGAAATTGCATCTATTGTATTCACAATTTTATGGGTGAGGATCCCCCAGAACCACCC
>JBBPBX010012626.1:37295-53720 GCA_038048925.1 Garcialebias charrua | reverse complement strand
CATAACATTATTGCATTTACTCTGGATTTCTCTAACCAATCAGTACTTCGCTCTGGAGTTTATTATATAACTCTCTCTTCTGACAAAGACTTGTTGGCTCACTTTAATGTCAAAAATGTTTAATTCTTCCCTCAGCTTTCATCACTTCTGTTAAGAAGTCAGTTCTTTTCTAACAGAGTTCTTCACAAAGACAGGGAAACACCACAATGACCTTGCTGGTCTAGACTAATTTTGTTTATTAATATGAAGACACTAAACACGTTTTCATTTGACACCATCTTAATATCTAATTTTCTCTTTGTTGTTTTCTGTTTGTTTTGTTCTTGATTGTTGCAGATCTTTTCTGTGATTTGTTTTCAACTTGTGATTTAAGCTGCACATGGGGACAGTAATTACAGAGCACTGTGGGTACAAAAAGAAAAAGAACAACAAACACAAGGGGAGATAGGAAATAACAGTGAAAAAGAGTACTATGCATTTAAAAGATTATACTCATAATTAGATTAATTTCTGTTAGATACTTAATGGCCAGCCAGTTTCCATGACAGAATCAAAGATGTTCTGGTCAAACCCTGAAAAAACCTACAGTGATTCCTTGTTCCAGATGTGACATTCAGAAAGTGTGTTGTAAATAACTTCTATCACATTTAAATTAGTCTGTAAAAACTGACCAAGCTAGAATCATTTTTTTGCGTCGGCTGATGGTGATTAGCTTTGTTGATTATCTCATTTTAAAAGGACTCCAAAAGTAAACAACTTGTGGATTTACAGGCAGTAATTACTTTCTGACAGCTTCATAAAAATGTGTGCAGTGGTTCGTGAGACACTTTCCTAACAGTCAAGGAGAGTTGACTCCAACAATAAATAGGTTTTAAGCACAAAATGGGCCATTTGTCGAGCTCAAAGTATGTTTGGGATTAATTACTTTGTACTTTCGGAAACTTTTAAATTTCCTTCAGTGTTCATGGGAAATTTAGCTAACAAACAGATTTGATTCCAGAAGGTAATGCAATGTTTTAAACAGATTATGAGCAAACAGAGTTAAAGTTAGGCTTAGACTGAGCGACTACAGAGTTCTATTCAATACTGTAATTGTGAAACTGACAGAGGTATAAACATTGCATGGTCTGAGATTGCTAATTGATAACTGATTGATTATATTAGGAAACTTATCCAAAAAATCCCTGAGGGAATTTTGATGGGGGCTAACAAAGCCAAAACAAAACCCCACAACATTTCAAGCTAACAAAAACATGATGTCTACTTATTGATGCATATAGCTATGTGTGGCTGAGATAAAGATATGTTTGTGTAACTTCTTCTATGAGATCTGAGGTGTAAATGAACAACCTTTGAAAAAGTAGGATTACATTTGAAAAAACACAACAAAAACAACAAAAAGACAACAACATATGAAAAAACGGAATTAAGCCAAGTGGAAGTGGCCATAGCAGAAGTGGCTGGAATCACATTTGAAAAAACGGAATCCCCTTTGAAAAAATAGACTAGACTTACATTTGGAACAAAAAAAATAGACTTACATTTGAATGAATGACATCATATTAGAAAAAATGGAATTACATAAAAAAAAATGGAATCACATTAGAAAAAACGGAATAACATTTGAAAACGGAATTATTAGAAAATTATATAATTTCTGTTTTTTCTAATATAATTCTGTTTTTCCGACAGTCCAAGCGGCATGTGGCTCGGGTGGTTGCTGAGGCAAAAACTCGGGCATGGGAGGAGTTCGGAGAGGCCATGGAGAATGACTTCCGTACGGCTTCGAGGCGATTCTGGTCCACCATCCGGCGTCTCAGGGGGGGAAAGCGGTACGCGACCAACACCATTTATGGTGGGGATGGCGTGCTGTTGACCTCAACTCGGGATGTTGTGAGTCGGTGGGCGGAATACTTCGAAGACCTCCTCAATCCTACTGGCACGTCTTCCACTGAGGAAGCGGAGCCTGGGGACTTTGGGTCGGGCTCTCCAATCTCTGGTGCTGAGGTCGCCGAGGTGGTTAAAAAGCTCCGCGGTGGCAAGGCTCCAGGGGTGGATGAGATTCGTCCTGAGTTCCTTAGGGCTCTGGATGTTGTGGGGTTGTGTTGGCTTACGCGACTCTGCAATATCGCGTGGACATCGGGGGCAGTTCCCTTGGATTGGCAGACTGGGGTGGTGGTTCCCCTATTCAAAAAGGGGGACCGTAGGGTGTGTTCCAACTATAGGGGGATCACACTCTTAAGCCTCCCTGGTAAGGTCTATTCAGGGGTTCTGGAGAGGAGGGTCCGTCGGATAGTCGAACCTCGGATTCAGGAGGAGCAGTGTGGTTTTCGTGCTGGTCGTGGAACACTGGACCAGCTCTACACCCTCAGCAGGGTCCTGGAGGGTACGTGGGAGTTTGCCCAACCAGTTTACATGTGCTTTGTGGACTTGGAAAAGGCATTCGACCGCGTCCCTCGGGGGGTTCTGTGGGGGGTACTCCGGGAGTATGGGGTACCAGGCCCATTGATATGGGCTGTTAGGTCCCTGTACGACCGGTGTCAGAGCTTGGTCCGCATTGCCGGCAGTAAGTCAGGCTCGTTTCCAGTGAGAGTTGGACTCCGCCAAGGTTGCCCTTTGTCACCGATTCTGTTCATAACTTTTATGGACAGAATTTCTAGGCGCAGCCAAGGTGTTGAGAGGATCCGTTTTGGTGGCCTTAGAATCGCTTCTCTGTTTTTTGCAGATGATGTGGTCCTATTGGCTTCATCAGTTCGTGATCTACAGCTTTCGCTGGAGCGGTTTGCAGCCGAGTGTGATGCGGCCGGGATGAGGATCAGTTCCTCCAAATCCGAGGCCATGGTCTTGAGCCGGAAAAGGGTAGCATGCCCTCTCCGGGTCGGGGAGGAGGTCCTGCCCCAAGTGGAGGAGTTTAAGTATCTCGGGGTCTTGTTCACGAATGAGGGAAAACTGGAGCGTGAGATCGATAGGCGGATAGGTGCAGCATCCGCAGTGAAGCGGGCGCTGTACCGGTCTGTCGTGGTGAAGAGAGAGCTGAGTCGAAAGGCAAAGCTCTCAATTTACCGATCGATCTACGTTCCCACCCTCATCTATGGTCATGAGCTTTGGGTTGTGACCGAAAGAACGAGATCTCGGATACAAGCGGCTGAAATGAGTTTTCTCCGCAGGGTGTCTGGACTCTCCCTTACGCCAAAAATACACTACATGCGTTCCGGCTCCGCCCCGCTCCGGTCCGACCTCCGCAGCAAATACGCACCCATTATAATCAATGACAGAATTTACACTGGCTCCGCACGGCGGCGGCGAGCTGCGGAGAGCGGACGGCAGTCCGTCAAAATTAGAAATTTTTCTATTTCTGCCGGACGCCGGAGCTGTGCCGGAGTCAACTTTTGAAGATTACGTCGCACCAACAGGAAAAGGAACGAGCACAACTTCCGTATTTACAAAATAAAATCACCACGGGCGGACTAATCCTAGCTCTATACGGATTTATTTGTACAAAAATGCTGTCAAACTATCATTTATGACTACGCCTACAAACGCAATACAAGAAATAAATAAAGTATTTTATTCTGAAATGTAATACATCACTTCCTGTTGCTCAAACCATGTCCTGTCGCTCATTTACGAGAGAAGATCAAGGCAGCAGTCTCTACTGTTGTTCTCCTTCTTCCACCGAATGAATTGTTTTGTTCTGACTTACTTATTATCACTTGATTTATCGCGCGATCCCGCAAATCCCGCGCATGTGTCTAGGAGCGGCGCATGCAGGCGGACCTGAGCTGAGCGGAGGTAGTGGAAATTGGAGTTTGAGACGCTCAGCTGCGACCTGCGGAGCGGAGCGGACCGCATGTAGTGTATTTTTGGCGTTAGAGATAGGGTGAGAAGCTCGTCATCCGGGAGGGACTCGGAGTAGAGCCGCTGCTTCTCCACATCGAGAGGAGCCAGTTGAGGTGGCTCGGGCATCTGGTTAGGATGCCTCCTGGACGCCTCCCTGGTGAGGTGTTCCGGGCATGTCCCACCGGGAGGAGACCCAGAGGAAGACCCAGGACACGCTGGAGGGACTATGTTTCTCGGCTGGCCTGGGAACGCCTTGGGATTCCCCCAGAGGAGCTGCTCCAAGTGGCTGGGGAGAGGGAAGTCTGGGCCTCCCTACTTAGGCTGCTACCCCCGCGACCAGACCCCGGATAAGCGGAAGAAAATGGATGGATGAATGAATTCTGTTTTTTCAAATGTAATTCCATTTTTTCTAATGTGATGTAATTTATTCCGTTGTTGTTGTTGTTTTTTAAAATGTAATTCTGTTTTTTCAAATGGGGTGTTTTTGTTGTTCTGTTGTGTTTTTTCAAATGTAATTCTGTATTTTTTTTTTCTTCAAATGTTGTGGTGTTTTTGTTATTCTGTTGTGTATTTTCAAATGTAATTCTGTTTCTTCAAATGTTCATTTACACCTTAGGGCCTCCATGCAATAGGACTTCACCATACATGACTGACTTTTGAAACAATGAACAAGGAAGGGTGTTTCATTGTTTAATTTATATTTTTGCAACACAATAACTTTATGGTGAATAGTAGAGGACAGAAAATGTGAATGCACATTAGGAAGACTGTTTTCATGACCAGTGCACCATTTGTAAACCTAGTGTGGGGCTAGGTATAGTGTGGATCTGATTTGCTTAGTGGTTAGTTTTATAATAGCCTGTTTAAGAAGGACACATACTGTAGTTCACAAATAAAAAATAATGTTGCATTATTAATGTTCTTATGCAGTTTGTTTGTAAGAACCATACTTTTGACAATAAAAGTATTTCTAAAAGTTAAAATAACATCCAAATCTTTGTAACAAGTGTTACAACAGGTTTAAAATTAGCTGTTCACTTAGATTGTTGGAGGTGGACAAAGCTAAAAAATTCTTAGCCATTATATTGATTATTGGCATTAGCGTTCCACTCGCAATATCGGTATTGACAATAACCAAAATGTCCATGTCGGCTGGGCTCTAATCACTAGTTTTCTGAATAGCTGTTTTTTGAGTTTAGACAGCAAAAGTATTCTGATTTTTTTTAGAAAATCCTGTTGGAGCTAATGTTTTCCAACTGCAGCAGTCTTCTTTTCTACTTGCATGAATCATACATTCACTTTTTAACAAAACAACAAGGGAATGTGCTGTTGTTGTTGCTAATTATCTCACACACTCCCCACCAGTAGTAAAAGCTGTTTTATTATTCTGAGGCATAAAATTTAGATGTAACCACATTTGTTAGACATGTAATGAGCTTGTAGTTGACACGTGTATTTTAAACAAACAGCTAAAATGTGTTTTCCACAAGAACAATAAAATAAGCAGGCCATATACAGTCTGGTGAGTGCTAAAAGGATGAAATGAAAAGCTACACAAAAGTTTTTTGCGGGCCAGTGAAAAACCAACCGGTGTGAAACAATTAAGCCTTTACTCTGCTGCCTTCTAACTGAAATGAAGTGAATTATTTAGTTTCATTTTATTCAGGCTGTCAAAGAATTCACACTCACTCTTTATGTAGAATCACAACAGTTCAAGCTTCTTAACTTAACTTACTTCCTGGCTCTCGGCGAAGCAGCTGCTCTTTTGCTCCTCTCCGTCCCTCAAGTTTTCCTCCCCTGCTTTTGTTACTTTTGTCTTGTCTGCAGTTTTTCTGTGCTCGCTCGAAGCAAATTGGAAGATGGATTTAGTGGTGTGGGCTGTTACCTCTATTGATTAAAAAATTTCTACGAAGCGCTCCGGTCCAGGAGAACCGGCTTGCCCTTCGGACATGCATCCGGCCGGATACATCATGGATTCCTGGGGCGAATGGAAGATGATGTGTTTGACCGATCTTCCGGTCGAAGACGTGGAAGACCTTTTCATAATCGGATTTATGGTAGCAGGTGCACTGCTTTTTAGCTTGTGTGGATGCCTCTGCTACTGGAAAATCAGGAAGACTTCCGCGGCGATCAACGCGCTGTCTAAGCTTCCTACACAGAATGAGACTGTGATCCGAGCTGTGACCGTAATGAACCAGCTGCTTTATGAGCTTAATCGCATGGTGGGGACGGCCATGGAGGACCGCAGATCTGCGGTGCGGTTTGGGACTCGTTCGCGGCCGAGCGGATTACACCAAGGGAAGGAGGTGGACCCATAGCTCGGGTCGGTGAAAGCTTCACATAAATTTGGAAGAATTGGATTTCAGACAGCAGCTGGACTCAAGGCTACGGTAAAGTTCACCGAAGCCTGCCCTGAAGATAAATCAAACTAATCTAATCGGACTCCCCCAAGCAACCTTGAACAAGGCTGACTACAAATTTCTCCTGGAGTCTGAGCAACTGAAGAACCACTGTCGCACCCCTCCCCCCGAGAGCTCTCTGTGTGCTTTCAGATAAGGCCGGCTGGTCACATCTGCAGAACTGTGCTCTATCTGGACGGTGCTAACAGACTTGTCTCATTGCTTCGCCACCAAATGCAACATGTGATTGTCTTAATTGTGCTTGCTGGTAGAGTTTTTTGGCTGTATCATAGAGTGTCCTGTAAGACAAAATGTGATAGAATCTTTTTTGAATACCACTGATTATCCTATTGTAACCTTCCTTTTTTCCATATCTGTTTGTGACGCGGATTAATTTCTGCTGTGGCTGCGTGTACACGTCCCCGTCTCAAGGACGTGTGTACGTCAATTGCAATGTTTTGTGCTCCGGTGCAATGACGATGCCAATAAAGATATATTCTATTCTATTCTTTTTCTTCGTAATGTACATTATTATTATGCCCTCTCCGGGTCGGGGATGAGGTCCTGCCCCAAGTGGAGGAGTTTAAGTATCTCGGGGTCTTGTTCACGAATGAGGGAAAACTGGAGCGTGAGATCGATAGGCGGATAGGTGCAGCATCCGCAGTGAAGCGGGCTCTGTACCGGTCTGTCGTGGTGAAGAGAGAGCTGAGTCGAAAGGCAAAGCTCTCAATTTACCGATCGATCTACGTTCCCACCCTCATCTATGGTCATGAGCTTTGGGTTATGACCGAAAGAACAAGATCTCGGATACAAGCGGCTGAAATGAGTTTTCTCCGCAGGGTGTCTGGACTCTCCCTTAGAGATAGGGTGAGAAGCTCAGTCATCCGGGAGGGACTCGGAGTAGAGCCGCTGCTTCTCCACATCGAGAGGAGCCAGTTGAGGTGGCTCGGGCATCTGGTTAGGATGCCTCCTGGACGCCTCCCTGGTGAGGTGTTCCGGGCATGTCCCACCGGGAGGAGGCCCAGAGGAAGACCCAGGACACGCTGGAGGGACTATGTTTCTCGGCTGGCCTGGGAACGCCTTGGGATTCCCCCAGAGGAGCTGCTCCAAGTGGCTGGGGAGAGGGAAGTCTGGGCCTCCCTACTTAGGCTGCTACCCCCGCGACCCGACCCCGGATAAGCGGACGAAAATGGATGGATGGATGGATGTACATTATTAATCTCTTCATAAATGAGCAATTTAATTCCTAAGAAACTCAATTTCCATCTTCTACTACTTAATGGTTGTAGAGGCAACAGATCCAAGAGAAAAACCCAGACCACCCTCTTCTCAGCAACATCCTCCAGATTGTCCTGGGGGACCTAAAGATGTTCCCAGACCTGAGCATATACGGTACACAATCCCTCCAGCGAACCTGCTCTGATGCCTCTTACAAGTGGGACATGACTGAAACACTTTCAAAAGGAGGCATCCAGGAGGCATCCTAATCAGATGTCTGAACCACTTCAACGAAGTCCTTTCAGTGTGAAAGCACAGCAGCTCTACTCCATGCTCCCTGAGATAATGGAACTCCTCACCCAATCTCTAAGTCTGAGCCCAGTCACCCTACAAAGGAAGCTCGTTCTGGCTGCTCGTATCCAGAATCTTGTTCTTTCAGTCATAATCCCAACCTCATGACCACAGTGAGGGTTGAGTCATAGATAGACCAGTAAATTCATAGCAATGCCTTTCAGATAAACTCTTTCTTCACCATGACTGACCAAAGCAATCCCCTCATTACTGACAATGAGGTCCTAATCCGTTGATCAGTCTCCCTCTCCAGCCTACCACTCATGAACGAGATGCCCAAATAAACTTCTCCACTTGAGGCAAAAACTCGCCCCTGACCAGGAGTGGGCATTCAAACCATTCAAACATAATTTAAAAACTTTTTTGAAACAACATTTTATTTTTTCAAATGTACTGTGACAATCAAAGAAAGGTGAATATGAACGGTAAAAGGTAGGAAAAGTTTTTGGTTTAATTATTTGTCAGGTTTTTGAGTACTTTGTGTTCAGAATCAATTAATTGTTTTTCACCTTTTTCTTCACCAAGGACTCTTAACACTCCTTAATGTGACAGTACCAGTAATCTCCTCTTCTTCTTCCTAATTAGCTCAAGTATTTTCACTAAACTAATGTTCTTTCTTCCACTGAAAATAAGTGCTTTTTATACTGAGGGATAATGGAGGTCAGAAAGTCATTCAAAAGAATTCATCAAGTAAATGTGAAATATCATAAACTGAAACTTTTCACAACGTTTTAAAAAAGGATCTGAATGTAACTAAAAAAAGAGCTTGAGTAAAGTAAAAAAGTTTTACTTGATTTGTATTTATTTATTTGATTTTATCTGTGCTCTATACAAGCAAACCATTAACCTTTCCCTCATAGAAAACTGAAAGTTATGCACCATAACTCATGTTCCCTGAAGGAAGGGAATGAGGTGCAACATACTTGCTATGGGAATTGCGCTCCCACGCGATTACCTGAAGGAATACATTCACGCCTGTACGGCTAGGGTGTCAACGTCGCGCCAGAGGCCCCACCCTCTGGGTATTTAAGCGGCTGACGCCTATCCATCTTTATCGAAAATTGCACTTCACGGAGCTTTCAGCATTGAAAAGGGCCAGATATGTTGCACCTCGTTCCCTTCCTTCAGGAAACATGAGTTATGGTGCATAACTTTAACATAACTTTCAGTTCCCTTTCAGTCAAGTTCTCTCTGTGCTACATACTTGCTATGGGAACGTAATTCATTCACACCCTTGAAATGCTCAGTAAAATGCATGTTAGTGTGAACGTCTGCCCTTGATCAGCAGGCATTTCAAGGCTACCTTCTACTGTGTGTTTGAAAGGACAGCCTGAGTGACATCACACGCAGTAACATCCAAACTATAATACTTTGCAAAAGTGTTTAATGAGCTCCAGTTCGCAGCAGTACAAATGTCTGCAACTGGTACATCCTTGAACAGTGACCACAAAGTGGCCAAGCCCCTAGTCGAGTGAGCGTGCACTCCAGAGGGCACCTGTTGACCTTTGCTACTGTACGCCCTCTTAATGGCCTCAGTCACCCAATGTGAGAGGCGCTGTTTTGATAGGGCCTTTCCGGTAGCAGGAGCTGCAAAGCATACGAACAGTTGATTTGTTTTTCTCCATCTGGCTGTTCTCTGCATGTAAGTGCGTAAAGCTCTCATGGGGCAGAGAGCCTTCAGCCTTTCCTGTTCCTGAGTGAGGATAGGAGCAGGTGGGAAGGAGGAGAGATCAAAGTCCAGACTCCTATGGTTCAAAGTCAAGACCTTGGGGATGTATGCGGGATTAGGCCTTAGGGTGACCTTTGACCCGTCAGGGGCGAATCTGGTACACATTGGATGTACAGACAGTGCATGGAGGTCACCCACGCGTTTCGCCGAGCAAATGGCCAAGAGTAGAGCGGTTTTATAAGATAAAAAATCTATTTTAACCTTTCTCAGTGGCTCGAATGGAGGATCACAGAGAGCCCCCAAGATAGAGGTGTCGTTTCTTTGCCCGAGCCCGACCCTACCCGAGCCCTACCCGACTTCGGGTCGGGCTCGGGCCATATTTTTGCGTTTGATTGGCGGGCCGCGGGTCGGGCTCGGGCTTTGATGTGGTTTTTTTTAATCATACAGCACAAACAAAACTAAATAAAAATGCACACAATATAAAATTGTTTTAATCTGCTTGTAAAGAATATAAGGCAGTAAGTTTATTGATGAGGAAATAATTAATAGAGTGAATTTAGATGGTGAAAACCGCAGCGCACTGAGCGCAGCCACTCAGCCAGAGAGCAGGCGCGCGGTGCGCGCCTGGACGAGCGTCTCCCCCGACATGCTGGACTTTTTAGTGACATTTCTCGAACCATTTTACCGTGCACAGAGAGAACTGGAGGGTGACAAATATCCCACCAACCTGGTTTGTCTCTGGAATGAGAAACTGAAGCAACACTGCCAGTCCTCACACAGACTCTCCGCAGCAGGTGTTTCTGCGCCGCAGACATGCAGAAGTGCTGGAGCGCAAAATTATTATCCACGACTTGCAGAGAGTTGCATTATTTCTGTGGCCTAACTTTAACGAGCTCAAAATTATGTCACCAGCTGACGTGCGTCAGGTGCACGCTCACGTCCGCACACTGCTCTCTCTGCGGCGGAACAAGTTGCCGCATTCCTGACATTCCTGAAGCTTCAACAGCAAACTGCGAGCAGCGCGCTCACACCTCCTCCTCCTCCATCAAAACAAAGAAGAACAACATCAAGTTCTTTTGCTGAGTGGGAGAACGCAGTAAAAGCTTAATAAATAAACGTAGTGTTTTGTTTTTTTTTGTTGTTGTTGTTTTTTTTTTTAATCGGGTAGGGTCGGGTCGGGCGGTGATTTCTAGGAAATCAGCGGGCTCCCTCGGGCTTGGGTAATTAAACTTAGGGCTCGGGTAGGGTAGGGCCGTGGATTTCCGGCCCGATGACAGCTCTACCCCAAGACCAGGCCAAGATCCCAACCAGGGGTCAGGATCCTGCTGGGTGGTTTTATCCTTAGCACGCTCTTCATAAATCTTATTATGATTGGATGTGCACCAGGTGTCCTGTGTCCCTAGCTTTTGTGACAGGCTGAAATAGCTGATAGGAAAACTTTAATAGTTGAGAAACAACGACCTTTTTCCAGTAAGTCCTGAAGGAAAGTCAGGAGCTGAGCCAGGTCGCACGAGTAAGAAATAATATTTCTTTCTATGCACCAAGCTTCGAAAATATGCCACTTCTGTACGTAGAGAGACTGTGTTGACACGGCACGAGCACTTTGGATGGTTTTTACCACATTTTCCGGCAGGCCATCAGCTTGTTCTTTTCTGCCAACAAGCTGAAATTTTTAACAGCTCTCAGCCTAAGCAGTGAGACTTCTTCTTTTGGTGACATAGTTTGACCTTGAAGAAGAGCAGTTGGTGTATCCAGTTCCCCTCCAGGGGCCCTGGAAGCTGTGATCCCTTGGGGATCAACCAAGTTGGGGAGAAGGCCTTTTTGTCGATGTGCTACCAGGCTGCTCTGATCGAGAGGGATCAAGGACAGATGCAACCTGTTGTCCTTATTAGACAGAAGTGGATCAGAATGTCTGTTTTCTCTCTCCTTGTTTGGGGTCATGGGACTGAGAAGCTGCGAGTTTTGTAAATGAGCAGATCTCCTGGCCCCAATTTGTTTCTTGGATGGGCCCAGTTTACTGGTCCTCGGCCTTAACAGAGCTTTGGAACCAGACAAACCGGCCAGTGTCTGTGTTTCACCCGTTGGGGGGATATTTTAAGAGCAGAGCTGAACTAGCACAGTGAGAAAGGTCACGTGCTGCCGGATCACTGCTTGGACATTGCGTGTCTCTCTTTAATAATAAAGGGACAGCTTCAACGTGAGAATGTGGAGATGATTCTTTGTGCTTGGCAGACTAAATTGTCTGGTGATAGAGAGCCCAGTTCCCTTCGAATAACAGGAAGAGGAATCTGATTCAGCTCTGATTTGTTTACGCACACAGCAGTTTGAACACAATTGCTTTTGTGAACGTGTGAAGCTTGTGGTTGCCTGTGGGCTCCTGATGTAGCCCCCCGTCGTTAGATTCTTTCGGCGCGCCTCCCTGAGGTGCAGACATGTCACTTGTTTGCTTGGTTAGTGTATTGACTGCCCCGTTGTTCACAATGGAGCGGGGGTTGGAGCACGTGACCCCCTCACCTGTCTCCATGAGGGGTGGGGGGGCCTGCTTGCAGACGCCTCTGTGCCTGTCCACTACAGACGGAGCAGAGGCACCTTGCCGGGGCTCATTGATTAAGCTAACACCCCGTGAGCCGTGAGGGAGAGGGGGGGAACGGCCCCCTCCCTTTATGATGGCTGGCAGGCCAGAGGGACATGTTCTGCTGAAGTTACTTGTGTTTTGTTGTTGTTTGTTTTTTATTTTAATTTTAATTAGAGTCAATAAAACAGAGAGAGGCTGTTTTATGAGCTTTATTTGTGCTTAAGTGTAACGACATGTTTGATTTTATGTCACTCACAGCAGGAAAAACATGATTTGTGCATGCAACAGAGTTACCAGCTTTTTGTACCGTGCTACAAATAAAGTCTGGACATGAGGAGACCATTTTCCATACAGCGTGGGCGGGTGATCGTGTAAAGTCAAGACGTGAACCTGGTTCATCAGGCATGCTTTTGTCTGTCATCCCGGATCGCCGAGGAGGCCCTGCGTCTGACCGCCTGGCGGGGGATAAACCTGTTTTTGCTCCATGCATGTTCGGTGCGAGGTGGGACCGGCGGTGGTCTCTGCCGATGCTCATCCTCGTACACCGGCCGCTTCTGCGGTGGGGCACGCGTTGCCAAGCGATGTCAAGGCTGCGTAGGTCTGCCTCCAGCAGACTCCCTGGGGAGGGGTGGAGCTTCTCCTGGGAATGCCCACCCAGAGAGCTTCAGCTTGTTTGCGCCTTTGGTCCAGCTTGGTCTGAATTCGATCCAAAGCTTTTCCAAACAATCCTGTCGGTTCTATCGAGTGGTGGAGAAAAGGCACCTTTTGTCCCTCGGGGAGATCAGTTAAAGTCATCCAGAGATGGCATATCGCGATGACCACTTCCACCATGCCTCTGCCTTGAGCAACAGTGGTTGTCCCTATCATACAGAGCACGAAGTCTGTAGCCCTGCAGGCTTCATCCAGCAAGTCAGCGGCAGCTTGCTTGTCCGTTGTTACCTGGAGCTGTTGCAACTTTTCAGCCAGGTAAACCTGCATCAACGCGGACGCGTTCATGGCGGGCGCGAGTCCCTGAGCTCTGTAGCATTTCTCGAGGAGAGAAGCCGAAGCTCGACAAGCTTTGCTGGGAAGAGTTGGTTTTGTCCCGGATGACTTGGGAGCCAGGTGAGACGCCAGTGTGTCCTCAATTTGAGGCACGTTGGCTATTCCCACCTCATCCATCCCGTCCAAGTCGAGGAACTGTGAAAGTGGTAAGAGCATGGGAGCTCTGGGCTGAGACCAGGTGAGAGTTAGTTCTGTGAGGAAGTCCAGGAACACGGGCATCTTTTGCCTCGTGGCGGCCTGCTGCTTTGAGTAAAAATAGTTTCCTGCCAGCCTCATGACCTGTTGACGAGGCGTAGGCTTTGGCCATGGGATGTGCAGCACGTCCGTTGCTCTGTGGCATAGGTCGAACAGAGCAGGGATGGAAAAGTCAGTTTCCGGGAGCATAGGTCCCAGGGTTTGGGAGAGGTATTCTCCCTGTTCCTGGAATTCGACGTCTACATCCTCCGCGGAAAATTCGCCTGAGGCTGGAATCGAGATCTCGTCCTCGTTCATCATGCCTCGAGTGTCGAATTCGACTGTTAAATCCACCATAAGAGCCAGCACGTCAGGGCTGTCACCCCATTCGACTCGTGTGCTGTCGTGCAGAGCCATGTTCTCGAGCTCCGGCGTGGGAGTGAGGGGCTTAGTGGTGTCCGTATCCGCTGGCACTGCTGGGGCACCCATGGCCTTGGCGACGAGGTCAGCCCGGTGCCGCAGCACCGCTTCCAGCATCTGGCTGCAGTGTGGGCAAAAATCGGGCGTATCCAGCTCTGTTTTTGCGTGTAACATTCCCAAGCAGACGGGACAGGCCTCGTGGGTGTCCGTCGCTGCGAGGGAGAAACCGCATCCGCTAGGAGAGGCGCGCGAAGTTGGGCTCGCTGTCCTGCTGGTTTTCCTTGGAAGTCTTGTCTTTTGCTTTCCTTTCTCCGGAGGCATGTCCGATATAAGGCGAGCGAGTCCTTCCAGAATTTTTTTCTTTTATGTTTAAACGTCTCCTCCGTCGCGTTACTTTTGCTGGCTAGCCCGCTACGAATTAGCAGGGGTAGCGGTTGTGATGCAGTTAGCGCCGTCGAGCAAAGCAGTCTGTGGAGAGAGGAGAAGAAAATACTTCAGTGTTAAGAGAAAATGTGCCGGACTAGCTTTCGCTAGTCCAGCAGTACGCAGGAATAATTCTCTGTACGCTCTGTGTAGGGAGCAAGCTCACCTCTAGTTGAGCGATGAAGCAACAGAGAAGTCCCACGAAGAGAGGTAGTTTTGGTTTAAGCGAGGTGAAAGGCAAAAAAGAGAAAGATGGATGGGCGTCAGCCGCTTAAATACCCAGAGGGCGGGGCCTCTGGCGCGACGTTGACGCCCTAGCCGTAAAGGCGTGAATGTATTCCTTCAGGTAATCGTGCGGGGGTGCAATTCCCATAGCAAGTATGTTGCACCGAGAGAACTTGACTGAAAGGGAACTGGATTTTCTGTTTCCAGTAGCTTTAGCTTATTGATGCTAACCTCTCCGGATTATGCCTTTCAGCTGAGAAGGATGGAAAGTAAACATGCAATGTATTGAGCATTTTAGACATGTATAATTAATGAAACAGAATAAAGGTCAAAGATAAAAGTGATTGGACTGGTAATCTGTGCGGGGTGTACTGCTCTCATCCAATGACGAATGGAGAAAGGCATCAGTTTCCCATAACTCTGCAAAGAAAGTCTTGGATGGTCTCAAAATGTTATTTTTTTTTGGCAAATATATTGCACTTTTATTATAAAATCATGAAGAATTGGAGTTTACTTGCACCTAATGTTGTCACAAAAGTTTGAAATGTTAAGAACTATAATTTTGTGGTTATGATAAATGGAAGTAAAACACAACTCTGAAGACGGTTTTTATAGACCCATCTGTTTTAATGCACATAATTCATTGAAATTAATGGGTATAATGCCTCAATTTTGTACGGTAAGGGATGTCAGATTAACAGAGATTGTATTTTACCACCACTAATAATAATGTTGCTGCATTATTTTGTAAACACTTTTCCTACAGGAGTTATATTCCGTAAAAAATATATAAATAACGGCATGCCTATTTATGCTTTTTCTTGAGAATAAAATCCATGTTAGCCTTTATATATTTCTGTATTAATGGACAATAAAATGGTCTAATCCTCTGTGTACAACTGTTTTTGCTTAGAGATCAACAAAGATGTTCCTATTGTTCTGATGTAATATGTAATAGAACATTGCAGGTAATCAGGTCAGATGTTCTATTTGAACACAAGACATTCTCAGAGTCACATTTATGAGCATCTGGAGAGTTTTCTTTTCTGACAGTTTATTGTGCCGCAAAATATGGAATAACTTTGTGAAAATCTACCATCGAGTTAAAAGAAACTTTAAAAGAAGGTCAAAATACAACTATTGCATAGTTAACTACTGCTTTAAAACTTCACCAATTAATCTGATCAGAGCTTTTTAGGTCTCTGGAGAATTGTTTAAAGTTATATTAAGTCAAGCTCTTTTTAGATGGAGGACATGTTTTATGTAAAACTAACAGATAAACCACGGACATCACAGCAAATAGTTGGTTTTGTTTCTGTTGAGTACATTTTTGCCTGTAAAATCCCATGTTGTACAAATTGGGGGGGGGGGGGATGTGTATGCCCAAATACAGTTACAGGGCACTGATTTTTTGTTGCACAGCAGATGTAGCCATTGGCTGGGGCAGTTAATCCAAAATGCTGGGTTTGATACAAGCAGGATTTAGCCACAGCCATGATACTAACATCTGTCAGATTCTCCTATTAAGCTCCCAGCCGAAACGGGACAGACGCAGAATATTTTTGAACTCACCGTTGTGACGAGGAGTAGGCCAAAGCAGATAATATATTTCAAACCTGAGGTGAGTGTGCAAGGAGTCAATGAATGCAGAGGCTTCGTGGCCTAGAAAAGAGGTTCTTGATTCAATAGGGGTTATGTAATGTGTTTTTGCACTGACTGAACTCTACTTGCTCTATTCTCATGGTGCATTGACTCATTTATAAGTGTTGTTTGTTTCTTAAAAGCTTGTAATTGTTTAAATTTATCTTCTAAATGTGGCATCAGGACATCAGTGTCTCCCTTTGTTTAATTGAATCCATTGGAACAACTCTGCCATAATATGTTCCCACAAATTACTGTGACAAGTGTTGCATTTAGAGAGAAATTGACCTTATTGTAAAATCTGCACGGTGTACCCTTGTACTGAGAAGGTTTCTTGCTTTATCTCATTACCACTAAATTGCTTGAATATTTAATTCTAAGGAAAAATGGGGGTATGTTGCAATATATATATATTATATATAATATAATATATGAATATATATATA
>JBBPBX010012626.1:0-28506 GCA_038048925.1 Garcialebias charrua | reverse complement strand
TATATATATATTCATATATTATATTATATATAATATATATATATTGCAACATACCCCCATTTTTCCTTAGAATTAAATATTCAAGCAATTTAGTGGTAATGAGATAAAGCAAGAAACCTTCTCAGTACAAGGGTACACCGTGCAGATTTTACAATAAGGTCAATTTCTCTCTAAATGCAACACTTGTCACAGTAATTTGTGGGAACATATTATGGCAGAGTTGTTCCAATGGATTCAATTAAACAAAGGGAGACACTGATGTCCTGATGCCACATTTAGAAGATAAATTTAAACAATTACAAGCTTTTAAGAAACAAACAACACTTATAAATGAGTCAATGCACCATGAGAATAGAGCAAGTAGAGTTCAGTCAGTGCAAAAACACATTACATAACCCCTATTGAATCAAGAACCTCTTTTCTAGGCCACGAAGCCTCTGCATTCATTGACTCCTTGCACACTCACCTCAGGTTTGAAATATATTATCTGCTTTGGCCTACTCCTCGTCACAACGGTGAGTTCAAAAATATTCTGCGTCTGTCCCGTTTCGGCTGGGAGCTTAATAGGAGAATCTGACAGATGTTAGTATCATGGCTGTGGCTAAATCCTGCTTGTATCAAACCCAGCATTTTGGATTAACTGCCCCAGCCAATGGCTACATCTGCTGTGCAACAAAAAATCAGTGCCCTGTAACTGTATTTGGGCATACACATCCCCCCCCCCCCCAATTTGTACAACATGGGATTTTACAGGCAAAAATGTACTCAACAGAAACAAAACCAACTATTTGCTGTGATGTCCGTGGTTTATCTGTTAGTTTTACATAAAACATGTCCTCCATCTAAAAAGAGCTTGACTTAATATAACTTTAAACAATTCTCCAGAGACCTAAAAAGCTCTGATCAGATTAATTGGTGAAGTTTTAAAGCAGTAGTTAACTATGCAATAGTTGTATTTTGACCTTCTTTTAAAGTTTCTTTTAACTCGATGGTAGATTTTCACAAAGTTATTCCATATTTTGCGGCACAATAAACTGTCAGAAAAGAAAACTCTCCAGATGCTCATAAATGTGACTCTGAGAATGTCTTGTGTTCAAATAGAACATCTGACCTGATTACCTGCAATGTTCTATTACATATTACATCAGAACAATAGGAACATCTTTGTTGATCTCTAAGCAAAAACAGTTGTACACAGAGGATTAGACCATTTTATTGTCCATTAATACAGAAATATATAAAGGCTAACATGGATTTTATTCTCAAGAAAAAGCATAAATAGGCATGCCGTTATTTATATATTTTTTACGGAATATAACTCCTGTAGGAAAAGTGTTTACAAAATAATGCAGCAACATTATTATTAGTGGTGGTAAAATACAATCTCTGTTAATCTGACATCCCTTACCGTACAAAATTGAGGCATTATACCCATTAATTTCAATGAATTATGTGCATTAAAACAGATGGGTCTATAAAAACCGTCTTCAGAGTTGTGTTTTACTTCCATTTATCATAACCACAAAATTATAGTTCTTAACATTTCAAACTTTTGTGACAACATTAGGTGCAAGTAAACTCCAATTCTTCATGATTTTATAATAAAAGTGCAATATATTAGCCAAAAAAAAAATAACATTTTGAGACCATCCAAGACTTTCTTTGCAGAGTTATGGGAAACTGATGCCTTTCTCCATTCGTCATTGGATGAGAGCAGTACACCCCGCACAGATTACCAGTCCAATCACTTTTATCTTTGACCTTTATTCTGTTTCATTAATTATACATGTCTAAAATGCTCAATACATTGCATGTTTACTTTCCATCCTTCTCAGCTGAAAGGCATAATCCGGAGAGGTTAGCATCAATAAGCTAAAGCTACTGGAAACAGAAAATCCAGTTCCCTTTCAGTCAAGTTCTCTCGGTGCAACATACTTGCTATGGGAATTGCACCCCCGCACGATTACCTGAAGGAATACATTCACGCCTTTACGGCTAGGGCGTCAACGTCGCGCCTGGGTATTTAAGCGGCTGACGCCCATCCATCTTTCTCTTTTTTGCCCTTCACCTCGCTTAAACCAAAACTACCTCTCTTCGTGGGACTTCTCTGTTGCTTCATCGCGCAACTAGAGGTGAACTTGCTCCCTACACAGAGCGTACAGAGAATTATTCCTGCGTACTGCTGGACTAGCGAAAGCTAGTCCGGCACATTTTCTCTTAACACAGAAGTATTTTCTTCTCCTCTTTCCACAGACTGCTTTGCTCGATGGCACTAACTGCATCACAACCGCTACCCCTGCTAATTCGTAGCGGGCTAGCCAGCAAAAGTGACGCAACGGAGGAGACGTTTAAAAATAAAAGAAAAAAATTCTGGAAGGACTCGCTCGCCTTATATCGGACATGCCTCCGGAGAAAGGAAAGCAAAAGACAAGACTTCCAAGGAAAACAAGCAGGACAGCGAGCCCAACTTCGCGCGCTTCTCCTAGCGGATGCGGTTTCTCCCTCACAGCGACGGACACCCACGAGGCCTGTCCCGTCTGCTTGGGAATGTTACATGCAAAAACAGCGCTGGATACGCCCGATTTTTGCCCACACTGCAGCCAGATGCTGGAGGCGGTGCTGCGGCACCGGGCTGACCTTGTCGCCAAGGCCATGGGTGCCCCAGCAGTGCCAGCGGATGCGGACACCACTAAGCCCCTCACTCCCACGCCGGAGCTCGAGAACATGGCTCTGCACGACAGCACACAAGTCGAATGGGGTGACAGCCCTGAGGTGCTGGCTCCTATGGTGGACCTAACAGTCGAATTCGACACTCGAGACATGATGAACGAGGACGAGATCTCGATTTCAGCCTCAGCCGAATTTTTTCGCGGAGGATGTAGACGTCGAATTCCAGGAACAGGGAGAATACCTCTCCCAAACCCTGGGACCTATGCTCCCGGAAACTGACTTTTCCATCCCTGCTCTGTTCGACCTATGCCACAGAGCAACGGACATGCTACACATCCCATGGTCAGAGCATACGCCTCGTCAAAAGGTCATGAGGCTGGTAGGAAACTATTTTTACTCAAAGCAGCAGGCCGTCACGAGGTAAAAGATGCCCGTGTTCCTGGACTTCCTCACAGAACTAACTCGCACCTGGTCTCAGCCCAGAGCTCCCATGCTCTTACCACTTTCACAGTTCCTCGACTTGGATGGGATGGATGAGGTGGGAATAGCCAACGTGCCTCAAATTGAGGACACACTGGCGTCTCACCTGGCTCCCAAGTCATCCGGGACAAAACCAACTCTTCCCAGCAAAGCTTGTCGAGCTTCGGCTTCTCTCCTCGAGAAATGCTACAGAGCTCAGGGACTCGCGGCCCGCCATGAACGCGTCCGCGTTGATGCAGGCTTACCTGGCTGAAAAGCTGCAACAGCTCCAGGTAACAACGGACAAGCAAGCTGCCGCTGACTTGCTGGATGAAGCCTGCAGGGCAACAGACTTCGTGCTCCGTATGATGGGGACAGCCGCTGTTGCTCAAGGCAGAGGCATGGCGGAAGTGGTCATCGCGATATGCCATCTCTGGATGACTTTAACTGATCTCCCCGAGGGACAAAAGGTGCCTTTTCTCCACCACTCGATAGAACCGACGGGATTGTTTGGAAAAGCTTTGGATCGAATTCAGACCAAGCTGGACCAAAGGCGCAAACAGGCTGAAGCTCTCTGGGTGGGCATTCCCAGGAGAAGCTTGCCCCTCCCCAGGGAGTCTGCTGGAGGCAGACCTACGCAGCCTCGACATCGCTTGGCAACGCGTGCCCCACCGCAGAAGCGGCCGGCGTACGAGGATGAGCATCGGCAGAGACCACCGCCGGTCCCACCTCGCACCGAACATGCATGGAGCAAAAACAGGTTTGTCCCCCGCCAGGCAGTCAGACACAGGGCCTCCTCGGCGATCCGGGATGACAGACAAAAGCATGCCTGATGAACCAGGTTCACGTCTTGACTTTACACGATCACCCGCCCACGCTGTATGGAAAATGGTCTCCTCATGTCCAGACTTTATTTGTAGCACTGTACAAATAGCTGGTAACTCTGTTGCATGCACAAATCATGTTTTTCCTGCTGTGAGTGACATAAAATCAAACATGTTGTTACACTTAAGCACAAATAAAGCTCATAAAACAGCCTCTCTCTGTTTTATTGACTCTAAAAAATTAAAATTAAAAGAAAAAACAAACAACAACAAAACACAAGTAACTTCAGCAGAACAGGTCCCTCTGGCCTGCCAGCCATCATAAGGGGAGGAGGCCATTCCCCCCCTCTCCCTCATGGCTCACGGGGTGTTAGCCTAATCAATGAGCCCCGGCAAGGTGCCTCTGCTCCGTCTGTAGCGGACAGGCACAGAGGCGTTTGCAAGCAGGCCCCCCCACCCCTCACTGAGACAGGTGAGGGGGTCACGTGCTCCAACCCCCGCTCCATTGTGAACGACCGGGCAGTCAATACACTAACCAAGCAAACACGTGACATGTCTGCACCTCAGGGAGGCGCGCCGACAGAATCTAATGACGGGGGGCTACGTCAGGAGCCCACAGGCAACCACAAGCTTCACACGTTCACAAAAGCAATTGTGTTCAAACTGCTGTGTACGTAAACAAATCAGAGCTGAATCAGATTCCTCTTCCTGTTATTCGAAGGGAACTGGGCTCTCTATCACCAGACAATTTAGTCTGCCAAGCACAAAGAATCATCTCCACGTTCTCACGTTGCAGCTGTCCCTTTATTATTAAAGAGCGACACGCAGTGTCCAAGCAATGATCCAGTAGCACGTAACCTTTCTCACTGTACTAGTTCAGCTCTGCTCTTAAACAATATTCCCCCAACGGGTGAAACACAGACACTGGCCGGTTTGTCTGGTTCCAAAGCTCTGTTAAGGCCGAGGACCAGTAAACTGGGCCCATCCAAGAAATAAATTGGGGTCAGGAGATCTGCTCGTTTACAAAACTCGCAGCTTCTCAGTCCCATGACCCCAAACAAGGAGAGAGAGAAAACAGACATTCTGCTCCACTTCTGTCTAATAAGGACAACAGGTTGCATCTGTCCTCGATACCTCTCGATCAGAGCAACCTGGTAGCACATCGACAAAAAGGCCTTCTCCCCAACTTGGTTGATCCCCAAGGGATCACAGCTTCCAGGGCCCCTGGAGGGGAACTGGATACACCAACTACTCTTCTTCAAGGTCAAACTATGTCACCAAAAGAAGTAGTCTCACCGCTTAGGCTGAGAGCTGTTAAAAATTTCAGCTTGTTGGCAGAAAAAAACAAGCTGATGGCATCAGGCCTGCCGGAAAATGTGGTAAAAACCATCCAAAGTGCTTGTGCTGTGTCAACACAGTCTCGCTACGTACAGAAGTGGCATATTTTCGAAGCTTGGTGCATAGAAAGAAATATTATTTCTTACTTGTGCGACCTGGCTTAGCTCCTGACTTTCCTTCAGGACTTACTGGAAAAAGGTCGTTGTTTCTCAACTATTAAAGTTTTCCTATCAGCTATTTCAGCCTATCACGAAGGCTAGGGACACAGGGCACCTGGTGCACATCCAATCATAATAAGATTTATGAAGGGCGTGCTAAGGATAACACCACCCAGCAGGATCCTGACCCCTGGTTGGGATCTTAGCCTGGTCTTGGGGACTCTCTGTGATCCTCCATTCAAGCCACTGAGCAAGGTTAAGATAGATTTGTTATCTTATAAAACCGCTCTACTCTTGGCCATTTGCTCGGCGAAACGCGTGGGTGACCTCCATGCACTGTCTGTACATCCAATGTGTACCAGATTTGCCCCTGACGGGTCAAAGGTCATCCTAAGGCCGAATCCCGCATACATCCCCAAGGTCTTGACTTTGAACCATAGGAGTCTGGACTTTGATCTCTCCTCCTTCCCACCTGCTCCTATCCTCACTCAGGAACAGGAAAGGCTGAAGGCTCTCTGCCCCATGAGAGCTTTACGCACTTACATGCAGAGAACAGCCAGATGGAGAAAAACAAATCAACTGTTCGTATGCTTTGCAGCTCCTGCTACCGGAAAGGCCCTATCAAAACAGCGCCTCTCACATTGGGTGACTGAGGCCATTAAGAGGGCGTACAGTAGCAAAGGTCAACAGGTGCCCTCTGGAGTGCACGCTCACTCGACTAGGGGCTTGGCCACTTCGTGGTCACTGTTCAAGGATGTACCAGTTGCAGACATTTGTACTGCTGCGAACTGGAGCTCATTAAACACTTTTGCAAAGTATTATAGTTTGAATGTTACTGCGTGTGATGTCACTCAGGCTGTCATTTCTAAAACACAGTAGAAGGTAGCCTTGAAATGCCTGCTGATCAAGGGCAGACATTCACACTAACATGCATTTTACTGAGCATTTCAAGGGTGTGAATGAATTACGTTCCCATAGCAAGTATGTTAGACAGAGAGAACTTGACTGAAAGGGAACTGAAAGTTATGCACCATAACTCATGTTCCTGAAGGAAGGGAACGAGGTGCAACATATCTGGCCCTTTTCAATGCTGAAAGCTCGGTGAAGTGCAATTTTGGAGAAAGATGGATGGGCGTCAGCCGCTTAAATACCCAGAGGGTGGGGCCTCTGGCGCGACGTTGACGCCCTAGCCGTAAAGGCGTGAATGTATTCCTTCAGGTAATCGCGCGGGGGCGCAATTCCCATAGCAAGTATGTTGCACCTCGTTCCCTTCCTTCAGGGAACATGAGTTATGGTGCATAACTTTCAGTTTTCTATGAGGGAAAGGTTAATGGTTTGCTTGTATAGAGCACAGATAAAATCAAATAAATAAATAAAAATCAAGTAAAACTTTTTTTACTTTACTCAAGCTCTTTTTTTAGTTACATTCAGATCCTTTTTTAAAACGTTGTGAAAAGTTTCAGTTTATGATATTTCACATTTACTTGATGAATTCTTTTGAATGACTTTCTGACCTCCATTATCCCTCAGTATAAAAAGCACTTATTTTCAGTGGAAGAAAGAACATTAGTTTAGTGAAAATACTTGAGCTAATTAGGAAGAAGAAGAGGAGATTACTGGTACTGTCACATTAAGGAGTGTTAAGAGTCCTTGGTGAAGAAAAAGGTGAAAAACAATTAATTGATTCTGAACACAAAGTACTCAAAAACCTGACAAATAATTAAACCAAAAACTTTTCCTACCTTTTACCGTTCATATTCACCTTTCTTTGATTGTCACAGTACATTTGAAAAAATAAAATGTTGTTTCAAAAAAGTTTTTAAATTATGTTTGAATGGTTTGAATGCCCACTCCTGGTCAGGGGCGAGTTTTTGCCTCAAGTGGAGAAGTTTATTTGGGCATCTCGTTCATGAGTGGTAGGCTGGAGAGGGAGACTGATCAACGGATTAGGACCTCATTGTCAGTAATGAGGGGATTGCTTTGGTCAGTCATGGTGAAGAAAGAGTTTATCTGAAAGGCATTGCTATGAATTTACTGGTCTATCTATGACTCAACCCTCACTGTGGTCATGAGGTTGGGATTATGACTGAAAGAACAAGATTCTGGATACGAGCAGCCAGAACGAGCTTCCTTTGTAGGGTGACTGGGCTCAGACTTAGAGATTGGGTGAGGAGTTCCATTATCTCAGGGAGCATGGAGTAGAGCTGCTGTGCTTTCACACTGAAAGGACTTCGTTGAAGTGGTTCAGACATCTGATTAGGATGCCTCCTGGATGCCTCCTTTTGAAAGTGTTTCAGTCATGTCCCACTTGTAAGAGGCATCAGAGCAGGTTCGCTGGAGGGATTGTGTACCGTATATGCTCAGGTCTGGGAACATCTTTAGGTCCCCCAGGACAATCTGGAGGATGTTGCTGAGAAGAGGGTGGTCTGGGTTTTTCTCCTGGATCTGTTGCCTCTGCAACCATTAAGTAGTAGAAGATGGAAATTGAGTTTCTTAGGAATTAAATTGCTCATTTATGAAGAGATTAATGATGTACATTACGAAGAAAAAGAATAGAATAGAATAGAATAAATGTTTATTGGCATTGTCATTGCACCGGAGCACAAAACATTGCAATTGACGCACACACGTCCTTGAGACGGGGACGTGTACACGCAGCCACAGCAGAAATTAATCCGCGCTGCCACAAACCAATATGGAAAAAAGGAAGGTTACAATAGGATAATTTAAAAAAATGCGATTACGTGCAGAATGACATTCTTCTGTCTCTGGATGCAAAAAAACCCTGCTCTGCTGGTGATGTTAGACCTCTCAGCAGCTTTTGACACCGTCGACCATCAGGTACTAATCAACCGTTTGTCTCAGCAGGTTGGCCTCCAGGGAGCTGTGCTTGAGTGGTTCAAATCTTACCTGTCTGGGAGAACTTTTTCTGTCATGATAGGCGATCTGTCCTCCTCTTCATCAACCCCTCTGACCTCTGGCGTACCACAGGGATCTATTCTAGGGCCAGTCCTCTTCTCTCTTTACATGCTGCCATTAGGATCAATCATCACACGTCATAACCTGTCTTTTCACATGTATGCAGACGATTTACAAATCTATCTGCCAGTCACTCCCAACCCCTCACTCAGTTCAAACACTCTTGTCAACTGCTTAAATGACATTAAGCACTGGCTCTCTCAAAACTTCCTCCACCTAAACACAGATAAAACTGAATGCATTTTATTTGGTGCACCTGATGACACCAGCAACATCCTTCCCAGTCCCAGTGTTGGTTTTCCCCTCCCCCACTTCAACCCGGTGGTCAGAAATCTTGGAGTGCAGCTTGACTCCAACTTAAAGTTTGATAAACAGATCAGTTCTGTTGTCAAGACCAGCTTTTTCCAGCTCCGTCTGCTCTCTAAAGTCAAGTCATTTCTCAGCCGTGGTGATCTGGAGAAGGCCATCCATGCCTTTGTGACCTCCAGACTTGACTATTGTAATGCTTTGTATGTTGGTATTAATCAATCCTCCATCTCCCGTTTACAGCTTGTACAGAACTCTGCCGCGCGCTTTTTGACCAACACACGAAAATATGAACACATCACTCCTGTCCTGTCCTCTCTACACTGGCTCCCGGTTCAGTTCAGGATACAGTTCAAGCTGCTGCTGTTTGTTTTCAAAGCTCTGAATGGACTTGCACCTCTCTACATCTCAGAACTTTTGAAAGCCCATCAGCCCGGCAGAGCTTTACGATCTGCCAGTCAACACCTGCTGGAGGTGCCTCGCTCAAGGTACAAACAATGGGGAGACCGGTCATTTTCTGTTGCCGGCCCAAAAGCCTGGAACAGCCTCCCCCTTGAGCTGCGTGCCACCTCTGATCTGACTCTGTTCAAAACCAGACTGAAGACCCACTTGTTCAAAAAAGCTTTCAGTGTGTAACTTTTATTATTTTTGGTATTTTAGTATGTAGCATTTTTATTTCCATTGCCTTCTTTTATTACTGCTGTTTCTTATTCTATTTTCATTGATTTATTGTTCCAGTTTATTCATCTTTTTATCCTGTTAAGCACCTTGGTCAATGCAAGGCATTGTAGGAAGGTGCTATACAAATAAAGTTTATTATTATTATTATTATTATAATCAGTGTTGTTCAAAAAATATTCTATCACATTTAGTCTTACAGGACACTCTATGATACAGCCAAAAAACTCTACCAGCAAGCACAATTAAGACAATCACATGTTGCATTTGGTGGCGAAGCAATGAGACAAGTCTGTTAGCACCGTCCAGATAGAGCACAGTTCTGCAGATGTGACCAGCCGGCCTTATCTGAAAGCACACAGAGAGCTCTCGGGGGGGAGGGGTGCGACAGTGGTTCTTCAGTTGCTCAGACTCCAGGAGAAATTTGTAGTCAGCCTTGTTCAAGGTTGCTTGGGGAGTCCGATTAGATTAGTTTGATTTATCTTCAGGGCAGGCTTCGGTGAACTTTACCGTAGCCTTGAGTCCAGCTGCTGTCTGAAATCCAATTCTTCCAAATTTATGTGAAGCTTTCACCGACCCGAGCTATGGGTCCACCTCCTCCCCCTGGTGTAATCCGCTCGGCCGCGAACGAGTCCCAAACCGCACCGCAGGTCTGCGGTCCTCAATGGCCGTCCCCACCGTGCGATTAAGCTCATAAAGCAGCTGGTTCATTGAGGTCACAGCTCGGATCACAGTCTCATTCTGTGCAGGAAGCTTAGACAGCGCGTTGATCGCCGCGGAAGTCTTCCTGATTTTCCAGTAGCAGAGGCATCCACACAAGCCAAAAAGCAGTGCACCTGCTACCATAAATCCGATTATGAAAAGGTCTTCCACGTCTTCGACCGGAAGAACGGTCAAACACATCATCTTCCATTCGCCCCAGGAATCCATGATGTATCCGGCCGGATGCATGTCCGAAGGGCAAGCCGGTTCTCTTGGACCGGAGCGCTTCGTGGAATTTTTTTTTATCAATAGAGGTAACAGCCCACACCACTAAATCCATCTTCCAATTTGCTTCGAGCGAGCACAGAAAAACTGCAGACAAGACAAAAGTAGCAAAAGCAGGGGAGGAAAACTTCAGGGACGGAGAGGAGCAAAAGAGCAGCTGCTTCGCCGAGAGCCGGAAGTAAGTTAAGTTAAGAAGCTTGAACTGTTGTGATTCTACATAAAGAGTGAGTGTGAATTCTTTGACAGCCTGAATAAAATGAAACTAAATAATTCACTTCATTTCAGTTAGAAGGCAGCAGAGTAAAGGCTTAATTGTTTCACACCGGTTGGTTTTTCACTGGCCCGCAAAAAACTTTTGTGTAGCTTTTCATTTCATCCTTTTAGCACTCACCAGACTGTATATGGCCTGCTTATTTTATTGTTCTTGTGGAAAACACATTTTAGCTGTTTGTTTAAAATACACGTGTCAACTACAAGCTCATTACATGTCTAACAAATGTGGTTACATCTAAATTTTATGCCTCAGAATAATAAAACAGCTTTTACTACTGGTGGGGAGTGTGTGAGATAATTAGCAACAACAACAGCACATTCCCTTGTTGTTTTGTTAAAAAGTGAATGTATGATTCATGCAAGTAGAAAAGAAGACTGCTGCAGTTGGAAAACATTAGCTCCAACAGGATTTTCTAAAAAAAATCAGAATACTTTTGCTGTCTAAACTCAAAAAACAGCTATTCAGAAAACTAGTGATTAGAGCCCAGCCGACATGGACATTTTGGTTATTGTCAATACCGATATTGCGAGTGGAACGCTAATGCCAATAATCAATATAATGGCTAAGAATTTTTTAGCTTTGTCCACCTCCAACAATCTAAGTAAACAGCTAATTTTAAACCTGTTGTAACACTTGTTACAAAGATTTGGATGTTATTTTAACTTTTAGAAATACTTTTATTGTCAAAAGTATGGTTCTTACAAACAAACTGCATAAGAACATTAATAATGCAACATTATTTTTTATTTGTGAACTACAGTATGTGTCCTTCTTAAACAGGCTATTATAAAACTAACCACTAAGCAAATCAGATCCACACTATACCTAGCCCCACACTAGGTTTACAAATGGTGCACTGGTCATGGAAACAGTCTTCCTAATGTGCATTCACATTTTCTGTCCTCTACTATTCACCATAAAGTTATTGTGTTGCAAAAATATAAATTAAACAATGAAACACCCTTCCTTGTTCATTGTTTCAAAAGTCAGTCATGTATGGTGAAGTCCTATTGCATGGAGGCCCTAAGGTGTAAATGAACATTTGAAGAAACAGAATTACATTTGAAAAAACACAACAGAATAACAAAAACACCACAACATTTGAAGAAAAAAAAAATACAGAATTACATTTGAAAAAACACAACAGAACAACAAAAACACCCCATTTGAAAAAACAGAATTACATTTGAAAAAACAACAACAACAACGGAATAAATTACATCACATTAGAAAAAATGGAATTACATTTGAAAAAACAGAATTCATTCATCCATCCATTTTCTTCCGCTTATCCGGGGTCTGGTCGCGGGGGTAGCAGCCTAAGTAGGGAGGCCCAGACTTCCCTCTCCCCAGCCACTTGGAGCAGCTCCTCTGGGGGAATCCCAAGGCGTTCCCAGGCCAGCCGAGAAACATAGTCCCTCCAGCGTGTCCTGGGTCTTCCTCTGGGTCTCCTCCCGGTGGGACATGCCCGGAACACCTCACCAGGGAGGCGTCCAGGAGGCATCCTAACCAGATGCCCGAGCCACCTCAACTGGCTCCTCTCGATGTGGAGAAGCAGCGGCTCTACTCCGAGTCCCTCCCGGATGACAGCTTCTCACCCTATCTCTAACGCCAAAAATACACTACATGCGGTCCGCTCCGCTCCGCAGGTCGCAGCTGAGCGTCTCAAACTCCAATTTCCACTACCTCCGCTCAGCTCAGGTCCGCCTGCATGCGCCGCTCCTAGACACATGCGCGGGATTTGCGGGATCGCGCGATAAATCAAGTGATCAATAAGTAAGTCAGAACAAAACAATTCATTCGGTGGAAGAAGGAGAACAACAGTAGAGACTGCTGCCTTGATCTTCTCTCGTAAATGAGCGACAGGACATGGTTTGAGCAACAGGAAGTGATGTATTACATTTCAGAATAAAATACTTTATTTATTTCTTGTATTGCGTTTGTAGGCGTAGTCATAAATGATAGTTTGACAGCATTTTTGTACAAATAAATCCGTATAGAGCTAGGATTAGTCCGCCCGTGGTGATTTTATTTTGTAAATACGGAAGTTGTGCTCGTTCCTTTTCCTGTTGGTGCGACGTAATCTTCAAAAGTTGACTCCGGCACAGCTCCGGCGTCCGGCAGAAATAGAAAAATTTCTAATTTTGACGGACTGCCGTCCGCTCTCCGCAGCTCGCCGCCGCCGTGCGGAGCCAGTGTAAATTCTGTCATTGATTATAATGGGTGCGTATTTGCTGCGGAGGTCGGACCGGAGCGGGGCGGAGCCGGAACGCATGTAGTGTATTTTTGGCGTAAGGGAGAGTCCAGACACCCTGCGGAGAAAACTCATTTCAGCCGCTTGTATCCGAGATCTCGTTCTTTCGGTCACAACCCAAAGCTCATGACCATAGATGAGGGTGGGAACGTAGATCGATCGGTAAATTGAGAGCTTTGCCTTTCGACTCAGCTCTCTCTTCACCACGACAGACCGGTACAGCGCCCGCTTCACTGCGGATGCTGCACCTATCCGCCTATCGATCTCACGCTCCAGTTTTCCCTCATTCGTGAACAAGACCCGAGATACTTAAACTCCTCCACTTGGGGCAGGACCTCCTCCCCGACCCGGAGAGGGCATGCTACCCTTTTCCGGCTCAAGACCATGGCCTCGGATTTGGAGGAACTGATCCTCATCCCGGCCGCATCACACTCGGCTGCAAACCGCTCCAGCGAAAGCTGTAGATCACGATCTGATGAAGCCAATAGGACCACATCATCTGCAAAAAACAGAGAAGCGATTCTAAGGCCACCAAAACGGATCCTCTCAACACCTTGGCTGCGCCTAGAAATTCTGTCCATAAAAGTTATGAACAGAATCGGTGACAAAGGGCAACCTTGGCGGAGTCCAACTCTCACTGGAAACGAGCCTGACTTACTGCCGGCAATGCGGACCAAGCTCTGACACCGGTCGTACAGGGACCTAACAGCCCATATCAATGGGCCTGGTACCCCATACTCCCGGAGTACCCCCCACAGAACCCCCCGAGGGACGCGGTCGAATGCCTTTTCCAAGTCCACAAAGCACATGTAAACTGGTTGGGCAAACTCCCATGTACCCTCCAGGACCCTGCTGAGGGTGTAGAGCTGGTCCAGTGTTCCACGACCAGCACGAAAACCACACTGCTCCTCCTGAATCCGAGGTTCGACTATCCGACGGACCCTCCTCTCCAGAACCCCTGAATAGACCTTACCAGGGAGGCTTAAGAGTGTGATCCCCCTATAGTTGGAACACACCCTACGGTCCCCCTTTTTGAATAGGGGAACCACCACCCCAGTCTGCCAATCCAAGGGAACTGCCCCCGATGTCCACGCGATATTGCAGAGTCGCGTAAGCCAACACAACCCCACAACATCCAGAGCCCTAAGGAACTCAGGACGAATCTCATCCACCCCCGGAGCCTTGCCACCGCGGAGCTTTTTAACCACCTCGGCGACCTCAGCACCAGAGATTGGAGAGCCCGACCCAAAGTCCCCAGGCTCCGCTTCCTCAGTGGAAGACGTGCCAGTAGGATTGAGGAGGTCTTCGAAGTACTCCGCCCACCGACTCACAACATCCCGAGTTGAGGTCAACAGCACGCCATCCCCACCATAAATGGTGTTGGTCGCGTACCGCTTTCCCCCCCTGAGACGCCGGATGGTGGACCAGAATCGCCTCGAAGCCGTACGGAAGTCATTCTCCATGGCCTCTCCGAACTCCTCCCATGCCCGAGTTTTTGCCTCAGCAACCACCCGAGCCACATGCCGCTTGGACTGTCGGAAAAACAGAATTATATTAGAAAAAACAGAAATTATATAATTTTCTAATAATTCCGTTTTCAAATGTTATTCCGTTTTTTCTAATGTGATTCCATTTTTTTTTATGTAATTCCATTTTTTCTAATATGATGTCATTCATTCAAATGTAAGTCTATTTTTTTTGTTCCAAATGTAAGTCTAGTCTATTTTTTCAAAGGGGATTCCGTTTTTTCAAATGTGATTCCAGCCACTTCTGCTATGGCCACTTCCACTTGGCTTAATTCCGTTTTTTCATATGTTGTTGTCTTTTTGTTGTTTTTGTTGTGTTTTTTCAAATGTAATCCTACTTTTTCAAAGGTTGTTCATTTACACCTCAGATCCACTGTTAAACAATTCTTCTATTGTTGGCTGGGCTCAAAAAACGGATCATTTATTCACACACTGAAACACATTTGCATCACACTCATAGAAGAAGTTACACAAACATATCTTTATCTCAGCCACACATAGCTATATGCATCAATAAGTAGACATCATGTTTTTGTTAGCTTGAAATGTTGTGGGGTTTTGTTTTGGCTTTGTTAGCCCCCATCAAAATTCCCTCAGGGATTTTTTGGATAAGTTTCCTAATATAATCAATCAGTTATCAATTAGCAATCTCAGACCATGCAATGTTTATACCTCTGTCAGTTTCACAATTACAGTATTGAATAGAACTCTGTAGTCGCTCAGTCTAAGCCTAACTTTAACTCTGTTTGCTCATAATCTGTTTAAAACATTGCATTACCTTCTGGAATCAAATCTGTTTGTTAGCAAAATTTCCCATGAACACTGAAGGAAATTTAAAAGTTTCCGAAAGTACAAAGTAATTAATCCCAAACATACTTTGAGCTCGACAAATGGCCCATTTTGTGCTTAAAACCTATTTATTGTTGGAGTCAACTCTCCTTGACTGTTAGGAAAGTGTCTCACGAACCACTGCACACATTTTTATGAAGCTGTCAGAAAGTAATTACTGCCTGTAAATCCACAAGTTGTTTACTTTTGGAGTCCTTTTAAAATGAGATAATCAACAAAGCTAATCACCATCAGCCGACGCAAAAAAATGATTCTAGCTTGGTCAGTTTTTACAGACTAATTTAAATGTGATAGAAGTTATTTACAACACACTTTCTGAATGTCACATCTGGAACAAGGAATCACTGTAGGTTTTTTCAGGGTTTGACCAGAACATCTTTGATTCTGTCATGGAAACTGGCTGGCCATTAAGTATCTAACAGAAATTAATCTAATTATGAGTATAATCTTTTAAATGCATAGTACTCTTTTTCACTGTTATTTCCTATCTCCCCTTGTGTTTGTTGTTCTTTTTCTTTTTGTACCCACAGTGCTCTGTAATTACTGTCCCCATGTGCAGCTTAAATCACAAGTTGAAAACAAATCACAGAAAAGATCTGCAACAATCAAGAACAAAACAAACAGAAAACAACAAAGAGAAAATTAGATATTAAGATGGTGTCAAATGAAAACGTGTTTAGTGTCTTCATATTAATAAACAAAATTAGTCTAGACCAGCAAGGTCATTGTGGTGTTTCCCTGTCTTTGTGAAGAACTCTGTTAGAAAAGAACTGACTTCTTAACAGAAGTGATGAAAGCTGAGGGAAGAATTAAACATTTTTGACATTAAAGTGAGCCAACAAGTCTTTGTCAGAAGAGAGAGTTATATAATAAACTCCAGAGCGAAGTACTGATTGGTTAGAGAAATCCAGAGTAAATGCAATAATGTTATGGAGCTACAGTATATTCATGACAGACTGCAGATGCTGACAAGTAGTTTGAAACAGGAATTATAAAACATAACCTTGAGCCTAGGTAACTTTTGTTTAGAGTGTGAACAAAGGATTTTAAATATAAAGTGCATACCTCCTTATTTTATCAGGCAGCGCATATATCTGAATTCGATTTATCTTTTCTTCATAGAAATTGACAGAATAATGTCAGACAAAGCAAAACAAAAGCATTGAATGCTGTGACATTATAAATATAAACTCCAACCACACGATTCTCACAAGTTGACATTAAATATGATGTGTTTTTTTTTCAATGAAATGTTTGCCCTGATAGACATTTTGAGACGGCTGATTCGAGAGACATCGTCATTAATGCACTTAAGCCCTTTTAAAAGCAATGCTCTCCATGGTCAATGCTCACTAATGCTGGAATAAAGCACAAGCTGTGCTGTGTAAAGTGGTGTGTGAACTAAAATAGTTCTTGTTTAAAAGCAATTCTGAGCTCCAGTGTTAGCCAGATGGGTGAAGAGGTAACTTGTTTAATTCGGAGCCAGGCTCACAGTAAAACATTAGGTCAGACAGTGTTAGATCTGTTTATTGTGCTGTTGCTGTTTACATTATGCAATTCAATTTGTTTCATACTTCACATCAGTTTTAAATTATAGTGTGTGTAAATCATTGCTTGTCTTGTCTTCAATGATTTTTAGATGAAAATAAGCCACTCATGGGTTATATTGCCCTCTAGTGGTCAAAATGTAGACTGTAACTTCAGGTTTAATTTAAATCTTATTATTTCAAATGATCACACAGCAGATCTGAATAACTTTAACAATATTTATTATTCACTTTTTTGTTATTTGGTTATGTAGAAAAGAATTGTGTTCTGAAAAATGTTTGGAAAAATGTTCAGGGTGAGAGAAATGCTTTAATAACCAAAAGTGCTGTGGCAGTTTTGATGCACTTCAAACCAAATCTCATAACTAAAAATAATTATAATTTTTTTAATTGCTCAGATGTTGGGTTGACTGTGAGATCTCTTTCTGTGACCTGGTGTTCGTTATTCAGCTGAGCTTCATGGAGACACAAATGCCATGAGATGTTTATTGAATTTTTTTGTTCCCACCATTAACTGATAGAATTAATATGCAAGTTTTGAGGAGCAACGTCCGTCCGTCCGTCCGTCCGTCAGTCAGTCAGTCAGTCCATCCATCTATCTATCCAGAATGATGCTTGAAAATTTGTGAAGCCTTTAGATATTTCTATTTATGCATAAATATGAACTAAAACATCATCAGAGTTTCACACAAGTCCTAAAAGTAGATAAAGAGAACCCAGTTGAACAAATGAGACAAAAATATTATACATGGTCATTTATTTATTGAGGAAAATGATCCAATATTACATATTTGTAACAAAAGTATGTGAACCTTTGTGAATTTGGAGGTGAAATTAGAGTCAGGTGTTTTCAATCCATTGGATGATGACCAGATGTGAGTGGGCACCCTGGTTGAGTTAAAGAACAGGATCTATCAAAGTCTGTTCTTCAACATGTTTGTTGAAGTGTATCATGGCAGGAACAAAGGAGATTTCTGAGGACCTCAGAAAAAGAGTTGTTGATGCTCATCAGGCTGGAAAATGTTACAAAACCTGTAAAGAGTTTGGACTCCACCAATCCACAGTCAGACAGATTGTTTACAAATGGAGGAAATTCAAGACCATTGTTACTCTCCCCAGGAGTGGTGGACCAACACACTCCAAGAACAAGGAGTGTACCATATTTTCTGGACTATAGGTTGCGGCTTTTTATCTTTTTTTCATGGCTTGCGACCTATATATGGCTTTTTATAAAATAAGCTGATTTGTAATCATTTATTAACAAAAATTTAACTGAGACACACTCTTACAATAATGTCAGCTAACAAATATATATATTTTAGGTGTTTATCCTGCTAAAATTATTCATTTATTAAAGAAAAGTTCAGCTCAGACACATATTTGCTATAATTTTTTATCAAACAATTAATTGTTTTTAAGTGTTAATCTTCTTAAAAGCCTTGCTGTGCGCTCCTGTGGAAGAGACATTTGCAGCAGAGCTAAACACGGTCCACATTTTGACTTAGGCTATATTCAGGTGCGACCTATATATGGATTTTTCCAATTCTTTGGCAATAATTGGACAATGCGACCTATACTCGGGTGTGACATATAGTCCGAAAAATATGGTAATAGTCGGTAAGGTCACAAAGGATCTCAGGGTAACTTCTAATAAACGGAAGGTCTCTCTCACATTGACTGATGTTAATGTTCATGAGTTCACCATCAGGAGAACACTGAACAACAATGGTGTGTGCAACAGGTTGAAGGCGTAAGCGCTGCTTTCCAAAAAGAACAAGGCTGCCCGTCTGCGGTTTATGCTAAAGATCACGTGGACAAGCCAGAAGACTGTTGGAAGAATGTTTTGTGGACAGATGAGAGCAAAATATAACTTTTTGGTTTAAATGAAAAGTGTTAAATTTGGATAAAGAAAAACTGCATTCCTGCATAAGAACCTTATCCCATATGTGAAACATGGTGGTGGTAGCAGGGCTTAATTTGAGCCGGATACTGTTGGAATCTGGGAACTCTCTTATGTTGACAGGGTGTGTTCCTGTAACTGTTTGTTGGGATCCGGTAACTCTCATATACTTACTAATGATACAGTTATGAACAAAGTTGTCTGCCTTTAACTAATAAAACCTTTATTGGACATGTAATCTGAAATTAATTACATAAACACTCATTTTAAACACAACAGCCACTTAAGAGCTTCCTACCCCATAAGAGCTGCCCCTTCAAGTAAGCATTTCTGCTTCTACCCTTAAAAAATCGCTGTTCCTTAAAGTACAGTTATGGGCAATTTAATTAAAAACACAATAATATAATTTAACACAACTAAATTGCCAATACATTTTACAGTTTAAATGGGTCATTAAATTATTTTTGATTATTTATTAAAAATACAAGAGCAATGCTTGATGGGTAACAAGTCATGTATCAAAACAATGGCATCAATTTGTCAAAAATAACAGCGATCAAAATGTAGAAAAGACAGTCCAATTTAGTTTAATAAAAAAAGAATTTCTCATTGTAGCCTACAACTAAACAACTCAGAATTGAAGCACATGAAAGCAGTGGCAATGGTGATAGTACTCGAGGCGGGGAGTCATGCTTGAGAGAAGCGCGGCATGCTCTGTTCCCACAAGGAGAGCGCTGTTGGCCAGGCTACTCCTTGTTGCTCTTTAAAATATTACTGAATCAAGTGTTTACAAATAGGTAAACATAGATATTTAAAAACCCATTAAAACACAACAAAATGCAGGAAATGGCATCTACTTTATTCAAAATTGTCTGCGGGAGGTCCCCCAGAGTTCCCCTGCCATTTAGGTTCCGGCCTAATTTGGTTTACAAATTAAGCACTGGGTGGTAGTATCATGGTTTGAGCCTGTTTGGCTGTGAGTGGGCCAGGATGGCTTGCCTTCATTGATGGAACAATGAATTTTGATTATATCAGATAATTATAAAGGAAAATGTCAGAACATCTATCAATGAACTGAATCTCAAGAGGTGAGTCATGCAACTAGTCAATGACACTAAGCACACAAGACACTGAGATTTTTAAGACACCTGTTATGTCTAACCGTTTTATTAACAACCTTTGAGTTTACATTCTAAATACAGAGCCACTGAGATTAAATTTAATTTTAGCGGGTGCTTATCAAAGAATGCAGAAATCACAGCGACTTAGATGACCTGGTTGATAATTTTACAACTTCAGTGCAAGCTTCGTTTGGCTCCAACACAGCTCCCCCATGCTGAGAGACTGCTTTGGAAATACGTACTGGTCTGTTTTCAAAGAGGTAGCAGCTGATGGAAACTCAGTGAACCTAGACTTATATGCTTCATCAGTGTTGGGTTATATCAGCACATGCTGTGAAAACGTATCCATAAAAAATATGTTAAATTTTACCCCAACATAAAACCCTGGTTAAATAAAGAGGTCCGCACCCTGCTGGCAGCCAGGAACACTGCCTTCAAGTCTGGAAACACAGAGGAACTGAGAAAGAGTAGGAAAGAACTGGTTGCTGGCATTAAGAAGGCCAAGGCCACATATGCACAGAGGATCGAGGGACAGTTCACCTCACAAGACCCACGGAGCATGTGGAAGGGCATCAAATGCATAACAGATTACAAAGGCAAGAGCAAACAATGCCCCAAGGACCCATCTCTGCCTGATGCCCTCAATAAGTTTTATGCACGTTTTGAAGACCCAAACAGACCAGCTAGCACCAGACTCACCTCATCACCAGATGAAGAGCATCTCAGAGTGACCGCAGCAGAAGTGAGAGGCAGTCTCAGAAGGATCAACCCTCATAAAGCAACCGGACCAGACAACATCCCAGGGAAAGTTCTGAAGGAATGTGCGGACCAGCTCTGTGAGGTGCTGGCTGACATCTTCACCACCTCACTTGCACTGGAGTCAGTTCCCACCTGCCTGAAGACCGCCACCATCATCCCAGTTCCAAAGAGCTCCACAGTGACTGGTCTGAATGACTATAGACCGGTGGCCCTCACCCCGATAGTCGCTAAATGTTTTGAGAAACTGGTCATGTCCCACATCAAGACAACCGTCAACATCAACGAGGACCCTCATCAATATGCATACCGTGAGAACCGATCAACAGAGGACGCCATCTCCTCTGTGGTCCACACTGCTCTCACCCACCTGGATCAGAAGGACTCATACGTGCGTCTGCTCTTTGTGGACTTCACATCTGCCTTCAACACCATGATCCCCCAAACTCTGATAGACAAACTATCCACACTTGGACTAAGCCCCTCCATTTGTAACTGGGTCTAGACTTCTTAACAAACAGACCACAGTCCGTGAAGATCCACAACTTCTCCTCCTCCACCATTACCCTCAGCACTGGCTCTCCTCAAGGATGTGTGCTGAGCCCTCTTCTGTTCACTCTGCTCACATATGATTGTACAGCCACACATCCAGGCTGTCATATTGTTAAGTTTGCAGATGATACAGCGGTGGTGGGATGCATCACAAACAATGATGAGTCCAGCTACAGACAGGAGGTGGAACACCTGGAGAGCTGGTGCAAAGAGAATAATCTTCACATGAATGTGAAGAAGACAAAGGAGATGATTGTGGACTTCAGAAGGAACAAACACACCCATGCCCCACTGAACATAGGTGGGTCTGCGGTGGAGGTGGTCTCCAGCTACAAATACTTGGGTGTACACTTGAATGATAACCTCAGCTGGAGCAACAACACCACCAGCCTGATCAAGAAAGGTCATCAGAGACTCTACTTCCTCAGACGGCTGAGACGAGCTGGTCTGAGCAGCCCAGTCCTCACCTCCTTCTACAGGTGTGCAGTGGAGAGCATCCTGTGCTCCAGCATCAACGTGTGGCATGGAGGCTGCACAGTTGCAGAGAGGAAAGCTCTACAGAGAGTGGTGAAGGCTGCACAGAAGTCTGTTGGAGTCAGTCTCCCCACCATCACAGACATTTACACCTCCAGATGCAGGAAAAGAGCCACCTGCATCATGAAAGACCTCACTCACCCAGCACACTCACTCTTTGCCCCACTCCCCTCAGGACGGAGGTTGAGGAGCATCAAATGTAGAACCACTAGACTGAGGAACAGCTTCTACCCTGAGGCTGTTAGACTCATGAATAAATAATCAACACGAATAAACACTGCAAAATATCACATCATGCTGATGCTGATCTGTTTTCTTGTTGCTGTGTTCATCTGTGACCATCTGCTCATACAGACTCGTGTTCGTGCTGCTGTTTATAATGATGTTTTTCTATTACATTAGGGCTTAGTGTATTACTAGTTGATGTTTTTCTTAGTTAATTCTAGATGTTATTACTGTTTTTCTCTTGCATTTGTTGTTGGATGTAACTGGGACCCTGTGTACATAATCTCGTTTTCATCACATGTACCACATGTGGTGCAAATGACAATAAAGACTCTCTGACTCTGACTCTGACTTCACTTGATAAAATTGCTCTGCTGAAAAAGAAAATAGTCAATCAGAGAATGCTGACTCCTTGGTTCAGTTCTGAGTTCCATACTTTAAAACAGGCATCAAGAAAGCTGGAAAGAAAATGGTGCTTTGCTAACCAAGAATAATTTTGGTTAACTTGGAGAAATAGCATGCAGCTAACATACTTTGTATAAGAAAGCTCTCCGTAAAGCTTCAACTTTATATTATTCATCATTAATAGATTAAGAATAAAATAAACCCAGGTTTCTGTGCAGTACTATAGCTAGACTAATGAAAAGTCCTATGTATCCCCACAACTATAAGCAGTGAGAGGAGTTCAAGATGGCGGCAATGTTTTGAGTCTCGTTTTGCTGGGCTCCCGTCATTTCAAAGAAAGAAGAAAAGGGAAAAACTGCCTTTCGTGTGGTCATTCTCGCCGTCTTTAATTCGAAAACTCGGGGAGTTGACATTCTCATTTTTGCTGAATCAGGAGAGATGAAAAATGACATCTAAAATAAAGTAACTAAATACTGCAGGCTTGCAGTCGCTGGGCCGAATACCTCCTTGACCCAGAGTTTATCCAGTACGGGTGATTAGGCCCCGCCCTCACCAGGCCCCGGGAACACAGACAAAACAACCCTGGCTTCCTTAAAAATAGAAATTTCAGTGATAATTAGAATGCATGAGGGGAAACCATGCCCACAGAGTCCCAAGCACAGAGCGCAGATCTGGCAGCCACACTCTAGATCTCGAGCAGAACCACAACGGACCTACGTGTCCATGACCCGGAACGGTCCACAGTGCAATGAGACAGAGCAGAACTGGGGATGACAAAACAGATGCAGCGGAGGGAGGTTGGTACGGGAATAAAGCCACAGCGTGCCATGGGTCGATTCCCACTAAAATGACCATTGAAACCAAAACTACAACTGCCAACAATGTACCACTTACCAAAACGAGCAGTACCAGAACCACACCCAGCCGCCATGGTATGTACAGACAAACTGACAATGTCCTCAACTTTCGCACTAGCCACGAAGAGATGACCCAGATTTCTCCACCAAAGTCACTTAAAACAGCAACAAGGCCAACCAAAGTGCTGTAATATAGAAACAAACAGGCACAATGGACAGGAAAACATAAAATAAAAATATAGATACAAATGGCAGCAGAACCTAACTAAAATGGCCAACACTGTACACAGTAAAAAAAAAATCCGTAAAAAAACGGAAAATGTCCTGGTAATTTTCTGCCAGTACATTCTTCGTTTTTTTACGGATATTTCCGTAAACCCGAAAACGGATTTTTCCCGTAATTTAACAGTTTTTTAATGTATAATTTACATAAATTTCTGTTAATCTAAAACGGAAAAATATGTATTTTTACAGTTTTTTTTGTACATTAACAAACATTTCCGTTGTTTAAAAGACTGAAGTTTCCGTATTTTTACAGTATTGTTTTTGTACATTAACAAACACTTCCGTTTTTAAAAAAACTGAAGTTTCCGTATTTTTACAGTATTGTTTTTGTACATTAACAAACACTTCCGTTGTTTAAAAGACTGAAGTTTCCGTATTTTTACAGTATTTTTTTTGTACATTAACAAACACTTCCGTTGTTCAAAAGACTGAAGTTTCCGTATTTTTACAGTATTTTTTTTGTACATTAACAAACACTTCCGTTGTTTAAAAAACTGAAGTTTCCGTATCTTTACAGTATATTTTTTTGTACATCAACGAACACTTCCGTTGTTTAAAAAACTGAAGTTTCCGTATTTTTACAGTATATTTTTTTGTACATTAACAAACACTTCCGTTGTTTAAAAAACTGAAGTTTCCGTATTTTTACTGTATTTTTTTGTACATTAACACTTCCATTGTTAAAAAAAAATACAATTCGTGTTTTTACAGTATATTTTTAGGTATATTCACTCACACTTGCTTTTTTTTGTAGTTTATGTAATGTTACTGTAAATTTTCAGGTATATTCACAAACACTCGTCATCAAAACGTTGAATTCTACATTTACAAGACAACTCAAATCAAAAATAAAGATCTACTGGTTTGGTATCAAACTTGGAAACTAAATTAAATAACTAGATTCAAAAGAATTTCTTACAAAATTTTCTGTAATTTAGGTATTTTTATTCTCTGAACCACTGTAAACATTTAAACATTCAGATGTTTCAGTGTAAAGATTTGTCTAACATAAATGTCAGCAATTTCAGGTTTGATGAGAATATTCAGATTTTTAACAAAACTGTAACAAAACTATATATAAATGTACTATATGTACAACGACACAATGTATTTAATTTATTGTTTTTGACAGGCAATTCAGTTTTAATTTAAAAAAAACTTTAAAAAGAAAAGAGCTTGTGCAAATGAGAAAATAATTTAATCATTTTGATATTTAAAAACACTATTTATAAATATTTTTGCCGTTCACATTCCAAGTGCCCACAATTGATGACAGCAAGTTTAAAAAAAGTTCAAAAACTCATTGGCTATCTTAGCAACATTAACATTTCTTTCAGGCTCTGCATTCTTAAAACTTCTATACTGTATTTTTAAAAGCCCAAAATATTTTTGTAGTTTTTTTTTTCTGAACACACAGGAGAAAAATCTGATGAAATAGCAAATTACCGCACAAAAGTTCATTTTAGATCTCATCTTCTTTCTTAAAGCAAGTTAAATATTAATGCATCTAAATTTTACAATACAAGGACTCAATTCATCTGGCAGAAGATTCAACGTCAACAATGCAACATGGACTCAACAATGTGCAGATCAATATTAAAATGTAAACATCAATACATAAATGTGTAAACCTAGACAAAATAATTTTGACAACAAGGCAATTACTTACCATCTTGCCACAATGTGATAGTAACATTTTAAATCTGTCAAAATACTGAACTGCAATGCTATAAAACCACTGCATAATGAACAGGAAACAGAACAAACTCTTCAGCAGGTGATGGTTGGTGTAAGCTGAGGTTCAAAAATGCTCAAACTCTCCACGGATTTTCAAAGTCATTTAGTTCATTAAGGAACTTCAGAAGTCTTGGTGGGATGTGAAGTTTTCTTCCCTTCATCTCAGCCTTTGATCCTCGTTCAGGATTTATGCCCAAAAAAACCCTGAAAGAGGAAGGGATACGAGAGTTCAGCATACAAACAATTCAACAAATAAAATTGCAAGAGTCTTAGCCCAAATCAAACTTCTTTATATCCAGATAGTGCACTAATTTTAAGATCCAGACAAATCAAAAGTTGTATGAATTTCAGCTTTAAAGGGATCCACAATTAGATGTAACATTAAACTTTACGTGATAAACATATATTTCAACTGTAAAATAAAGACTGTAAAAACACTGTAGGCTGTCAATTTTGTAATTTTTTTAAATATATTTTAACACGGACAGAGCCATTTTATTTACACACAAAGCATTCTGGGTAAATGATGACGTGGATAGTTCCTCGGTGCGAGGCTGCTAGTGAGCTATATCCACCCTGAAGGTTAATCTTGGACAATATCTGATGATCAACTCTTGACAGAGAGGAGAAGGTGGAAGAAGAAACCAGCTTAGCCTGTTAGCCTTTGCGCTAGCGCCGACGCTATATTGCCTTATATGTATTAGCTCAGCGCCAGCGCGACAAGCTAAACTGTTGTCCTCCATCCACATTTTCAGTTACAGTCTGAGTCTTTTCTACCTTCTCCTCTCTAGCCGTTTTCGCATTGCACGGCCCTCAAAGGGCCGGCCCGCCCCTGGTCGGCCCAGAGCCCGGTCTGCCCCGCCCCCGCTCATTACGCATTGGCCGCAGAGCCGCCTTGAAGTGGGTGGGAAGTTCTCTGGAAGTGGGTGGGGTGTTCTCTTCACGTGGGTGGAGTGTTCTTGTGTGTGCGCACTTACAGTGTTTTAAGAGAGGATACGCCGCAAAAAAATATTTGTTAGCTGAATATATATATTAGTGTTTGAGTTAAATTTTTGTTAATGACTGATTACAAACCAGCTTATGTTAGAACGTAAATAACACAAAGCGCGCACCCATTTCCGCCTTTCAGCGCGACTTGAATGTCATTAAAATATGACTAATATTGTCTAACTCTTGCGCGCAGCCAGGGTTTTAAAATATAACTAATAATCTCTAATTCTGCTGGGACAAAATGTTCCCTCGCCCGGACGCGGGTCACCGGGGCCCCACTCTGGAGCCAGGCCCGGAGGTGGGGCACGTTGGCGAGCGCCTGGTGGCCGGGCTTTCACCCATGGAGCTCGGCCGGGCACAGCCCGAAGAGGAGACGTGGGTCCCCCTTCCCATGGGCTCACCACCTATGGGAGGGGCCAAAGGGGTCGGGTGCAATGTGGGATGGGTGGTGGCCGAGGGCGGGGACCCTGGCGGTCTGATCCTCGGCTACAGAAGCTGGCCATTGGGACATGGAATGTCACCTCTCTGGTGGGGAAGGAGCCTGAGCTAGTGTGTGAGGTTGAGAGGTTCCGGCTAGAAATAGTCGGACTCACCTCAACACATGGCTCTGGCTCTGGAACCAGTTTCCTTGAGAGGGGTTGGACACTCTTCCACTCTGGAGTTGCCCCTGGTGAGAGGCGCCGAGCAGGAGTGGGCATACTTGTTGCCCCCCATCTTGGTGCCTGTACGTTGGGGTTCACCCCGGTGAACGAGAGGGTAGCCTCCCTTCGCCTACGTGTGGGGGGACGGGCTCTGACTGTTGTTTGTGCCTATGCGCCAAACGGCAGCGCAGATTACCCACCCTTTTTGGAGTCCTTGGAGGGGGTATTGGAGAGTGCGCCTCCTGGGGACTCCCTTGTTCTGCTGGGGGACTTCAACGCTCACGTGGGCAATGACAGTGAGACCTGGAGGGGTGTGGTTGGGAGGAACGGCCCCCCTGATCTGAACCCGAGTGGTGTTTTGTTGTTGGACTTCTGTGCTCGTCATGGATTGTCCATAACGAACACCATGTTCAGGCATAAGGGTGTACATATGTGCTCTTGGCACCAGGACACCCTAGGTCGCAGTTCGATGATCGACTTTGTTGTCGTCTCATCTGATCTGCGGCCGCATGTCCTGGACACTCGGGTGAAGAGAGGGGCGGAGCTGTCAACTGACCACTACCTGGTGGTGAGTTGGCTCCGATGGTGGGGGAGGATGCCGGTCAGACCTGGCAGACCCAAACGTATTGTGAGGGTCTGCTGGGAACGTCTGGCAGAGTCTCCCGTAAGACGGAGCTTTAACTCCCACCTCCGGGAGAGCTTTGAACACTGTTCCGAGGGAGGCGGGGGACATTGAGCCCGAGTGGGCCATGTTCCGCGACTCTATTGTCGAGGCAGCTTATCAGAGTTGTGGCCGCAAGGTTGTTGGTGCCTGTCGTGGTGGCAACCCTCGAACCCAGTGGTAGACACCAGAGCCATATAAAGTGAGAGTTGCGACACTTCCATAGAGATCCGTTGTAAGAATGGAATGCGGAAGTCACGTGGGTCATGGAGGGGGCGATTTGTTCCATGCTCTGTTTAACAGTCTGACTCTGCCTGCAGTAGCGCTCCGTTGCCGCCAGAGGGCGCAGCTCCACAAGGTTTCCATGGCCGTTGTTTGGAACGATTGACTGCCAGTTGGCGACTTCAAAGAGTGTCAGAACTCTCCACTGGCTCCCGGTTAAATCACGCATCATCTTCAAAATTCTACTCCTCACGTTCAAAGCTATCCACAACCTTGCCCCTCCTTATCTATCTGACCTCCTACAAATCTCCATCCCATCACGCTCTCTCAGGTCCTCCTCTTCACTACAACTCCATGTACCCTCTGCCCGCCTCTCCACCATGGGGAGCAGGGCCTTCACCTGCTCTGCCCCTCACCTCTGGAACGCTCTACCGCCCGACCTTCGAAACACCACCTCCCTTTCTCTGTTCAAGACTGCCCTGAAAACACATCTCTTTAGACTAGCTTATCATTAACTTTACTAAATGTATTTTTATCTTCCATTTTATATCCTTTATGTATTTTATATTTCAATTTGTCGCTGATAATGTTTGCTCTGTATTCACTGTGTTGGTTTGTTAAGTGTCCTTGGGTGTCATGAAAGGCGCTTTTAAATAAAATGATTATTATTATTATTATAACTCTCTATACAGTATATACGGCTCTGGTAGACACCAGCGGTGAGGGATGCTGTCGAGTGTGATGCGGCCGGGATGAGGATCAGTTCCTCCA
>JBBPBX010012625.1:36446-53722 GCA_038048925.1 Garcialebias charrua | reverse complement strand
ATACCAACATACAAAGCATTACAATAATCAAGTCTGGAGGTCACAAAGGCATGGATGGCCTTCTCCAGATCAGCACGGCTGAGAAATGACTTTACTTTGGAGAGCAGTCGGAGCTGGAAAAAGCTGGTCTTGACAACAGAACTGATCTGTTTATCAAGCTTTAAGTTGGAGTCAAGCTGCACTCCAAGATTTCTGACCACCGGGTTGAAATGGGGGAGGGGAAAACCAACACTGGGACTGGGAAGGATGTTGCTGGTGTCATCAGGTGCACCAAATAAAATGCATTCAGTTTTATCTGTGTTTAGGTGGAGGAAGTTTTGAGAGAGCCAGTGCTTAATGTCATTTAAGCAGTTGACAAGAGTGTTTGAACTGAGTGAGGGGTTGGGAGTGACTGGCAGATAGATTTGTAAATCGTCTGCATACATGTGAAAAGACAGGTTATGACGTGCAATGATTGATCCTAATGGCAGCATGTAAAGAGAGAAGAGGACTGGCCCTAGAATAGATCCCTGTGGTACGCCAGAGGTCAGAGGGGTTGATGAAGAGGAGGACAGATCGCCTATCATGACAGAAAAAGTTCTCCCAGACAGGTAAGATTTGAACCACTCAAGCACAGCTCCCTGGAGGCCAACCTGCTGAGACAAGCGGTTGATTAGTACCTGATGGTCGACGGTGTCAAAAGCTGCTGAGAGGTCTAACATCACCAGCAGATGCAGGGTTTTTTGCATCCAGGGACAGAAGAATGTCATTCTGTACTTTGAGCAGTGCAGATTCAGTGCTGTGACGAGCTCGAAAACCTGACTGAAATTTTTCAAACAGGTTGTTGAGTTCTAGAAACGATTGAAGTTGAGTAAAAACAATCTTTTCCAGGACCTTTGATAGAAATGACAGATGTGAAACTGGTCTGAAATTAGAGAGAGCTGTAGGATCTAGGCCTGGTTTTTTGAGAAGAGGCCTGACCACAGCATGTTTGAAAGCAGATGGCACAAAACCTGAAGATAGACAGCTGTTAATGAATGACAAAACACAAGGACCAATTACATCAAAGGATTGTTTGAACATTTTAGAGGGAATGATGTCCAGAGAACAGTTAGTTGGTTTCATCTGCTGAACCACCTTGGTGAGGTTAGGCAGTGAAACCAGGTCGAACTGGTCAAAAACAGCTGTGGTTATTGCAGACGCACAAGACTGGATGGTGTTGGATGAACTGACAATGTTCTGTCTGATAGAGTCTATTTTGTTGACAAAATAGCTCTGAAAGTCATCGCAGGTAGACTGTGTGGCAGTTTTCAGAACATTGACAGATGGGTTGATGACAGACTGGAGTGTGCTGAAAAGCGTCCTCGGCCGGTTGGAGCTGGTGGAGATTAAATTGGAGAGGTACTGTGACTTGGCCTGTTTCACAGCATTATGATACTCACAGAGACAGTCTCTCAGTATTCCTTGAGATACATGAAGCCGGTCGCGCTTCCATTTTCGTTCTGCTTTTCTGCAACGTTGTCGAAGAGCTCGCGTCGTTTCGTTGAGCCATGGTGAAGGTTTGTTCTTTGAAGATGCCTGTTTGAGAGGAGCGATGGAGTCCAAGATCGTCGTGCAGGTGTGATGGAAGGAGCTGATGAAGTCCTCAGGATGTAGAGATGGGTCCAGGCTGACAGCAGAGCAGAATTCAGTGCTCTTAAAGGCATCAGTGAACTCACTTGGAGTTAATGGGGTGATAGAGCGACAGAAACGTGCTGGGAGAATAGCCTTTGGTGCAGGAGAGGTGAAAAATTCGAATAAGATGGGAAAATGGTCTGAGATACAGGTGTCCAGGATCTCCACAGCAGGTATTTGTAGGCCGTGGGAGATAATTAAATCGAGTGTATGACCCTGGCTGTGTGTGGCTCCCGAGACCGACTGTGACAGGTTGAAAGAGTCCAGGAGGTCCTGAAACTCACATCCAAGCTGATTACTTGGGCAGCAGGTGTGCACGTTGAAGTCCCCACAGAAAAGCCAAGAGTCAAACTTTGGCATTAGGTCAGCCAGTAGTTCAGAAAACTCACTGAGAAAGTTTTTGTTGTATTGAGGGGGCCTATAAAAGAGGCCACACAGAATAGGTTTTGCAGATTCCAGCACAAAAATCATGTTTTCAAAACTGTTGTAATTTTTCTGAGGCAACATGCGGCACTTGAACGCCTCCTCATTGAAAACTGCAGCGAGGCCCCCTCCTCTTCCTGCTCCACGCGGAGCGCTCAGATAAGAGAAGCCAGGTGGGAGGAGTTCAGAGAAGCAGCTGTTGTCTCCAACTTTCTGCCAGGTTTCCGTGATCAAAAACAGATCCAGACGATGAGTGGAGATCAAATCACTTAATATAAAAGTTTTATTTGTTATTGATCTGGCGTTAAACAGCGCTGACCGTACAGGAACACAGCCAGTTACGTCACTCTCAGCTCGAGCGAGCGGGCGGAGGTACTGTTTAACGCAGCCTCGGTTCACAGCCCTCACGGGGGGACAAGATGGATGCTGATCGCTGGCGTCATGATTGATAGCAACAAGGCATCTGTTGCGGCGGGCAAAGGAGCGGCGGACATCAAAGACGCTGAATTCGGGAGGTAAGTCAGCCGTCGGCGTGTTGTGAGACGAGAGATACTTTTTAAACCTCACCAGAATGCCTGCCCTCGTTCCGCGTCTTCTGCGCCGCTTGTTGCGTGGCAGCGTGGTCGTGTTGCGTAGTAGGTACGCTGGTACAGACGCCAAGAAAGGTGGAGGTGGAGGAGGCTTGAAATGTCCATATTTGCCAGTAGCCGGTGTGTTGATCAGCGAGTCTTGGAGACTTAGGAGAGTTGAGCGATCATAGACCAGGAGCGAGGATGCATCGTCGATGAAAAAAAGGCAGAACACGAACAACAGTAAAAAGTACAGGAGAGCATGTAGACGGCGTTCCATCAGCAACGGCGCCATCTTGTCATATAATAGATAGACCAGGACATTCCACCAGCCGTTCTGTCTCAGTACTCTGTTGCTGGTGGTGGAACCATCACAAGACTTATCCTTTGCTGTCAGATCTTGCATTCTCATATTTATGTGTTCAAACTTCTTCCACACCCAGCATACATGTTCTCCACTGCAGGAGACACTGTTTGTCCAGAACACTCACACATACTACCTGAGAAACAGATATGATCATTTTTCTCAACAAGAACAGTTTCTGATTTTATACTATACATGCTGCTAACCTGGACTGGATTGTATACGTTGCTCTTTTTTATAATAATAATAATAATAATTTTGTTTATTATTCTGCAGCAGGTTAGCTCATCAGTGAGAGCTCAGTAACATGGCTGCAGCATCAGACACTGGACATGTGGAAATTTGTTTCCATGAGGTTTTCAAACATAAAGCTCTCTTGTAAAAGTATACCCCTGCGAAAAGAAAACTCATAACATATTGCAGTTTATATACTGGTTCAAAATAGCCCTGTGAGAAATTAATAGTAAATTTAACCAAAAGGAAAAAGTTCATAGCATTACAATTCAAATAGAAATTAAAATTATTTCATCCTGAAAGAACTTTGGCTAACTACTGTAGCTCTTTTATAACATGATAGAGTTAAATTCAAAGTAGTCTCCTCAGAGAAATAGTGTTAACTTATTATTTTATATGAAAGTTTCTGTTCGGAGCCCAGAGACGACTTATATTGTGACTTGGTGCTATATAGTATAAAGAAACTGAACTGATTTGAATTGACATGTATTTTTTAACCCCGCCTACAAAAAGAATCGGAATCGAGAATAAAAAAGAATCGGAATCGAAATGAAGAATCAGAATCGCTCAAATTCAAACGATGCCCATTCCTAATCGTAACACACCTGCCGTGAAACTGGTATGTGTATGTTTTTATGTTTCTTAATCCCCCAGTGTACTCCCGCGGACGTCCAAACGCAGAGGTACGCATGTACGTACGCAGAGGTACAAGCGTACCCCCGTAGGACATGTACGCGCAAAGCTCAATTTTTACGACGGCGTACGCAAACGCGGTGTCGCACAATAAACTGCTCAGCGCCGGACTGTTTTGTATGTGACACCGATGTATTAAATTCCCCTTCTTCATCCCTGATCTGGCCTTTTCTTTTGTTTCTTTGCCAAAAGGCAGTGATCTCTTCCTCCTCCGTTGACGCCATGACTGAAATGATGAGAAATTAACAAATTTGTCACAAGTGAATTAAAATCAGGTCCAGCGTGGCTGCGGGAGGTTCTGGAGATTTCCTGGTGGTCTGGTCTGATGTGTGGGCTGCAGGACCAGCGCTCCCTGTTTTTTTTATTTTTTAGAACATTTTATTAACAACATATAAACACAGAACACCGTTGCGGCTGAGGCTGCCAGCGCTTGGTTTTTTTTTTCCAGAAATGTGAATCAATCCAGTAGGCGTGTCAGCAAATGACCAGTCGGTGACCCCAATTTGTCCTGTAGGTAAACGCTCCTTGTCTGTGGAGCTGCGCTGCTGCTGTTGCTCAGGGTGGGTACTCGAGTATGATGTCGGAACCCTCTGCATACAGTACGCTTTTACGTATGCGTGAACGGACGTACGTGGGAGTATACTGGGGGTTTTAGTGTATAATTTGTACTAAATTATACACTAATACACTACTAAAAAGAAACTGTCCAGATGACCTGATTGAGAATGATCGGTTTTGATACCTGGACTATTGAGCATGAACTTTCTTGTCTTATAATTTGTATGTTTTTATTGCCTTAATTAATTTGTCTTTTTGTCTTATTGTACAGCACTTTGGCTATCCTTGCGGTTTTTAAAATGTGCTATAGAAATAAAGTTGATTGACTGATTGATTGATTGATTGATTGATTGATTGATTGATTGATTGATTGAATCAGGGGGCAGGTACATGTCTTGGACCTGGGGGGTATAGAGTGTGCATCGGGATTATGAATGGAACGTGTCGTTATTGTTTGTCTCTCTGTGAATGAGGGTGAGGATGAGGGTGGGTCTGAATGAGTGTGTCTGTATGAATGTTTAAGTGTCAGGCTGGGACCTGGACTGCCCCTTCTCTGATACTTCTGAGGCTACTTAGTGTCGCGCTCCTGCCACATGGCCCCCTGGTGGGTGTCCCTTGCCTGCGGGCGTTCTTAGGGCCCTCGCTGTCTGGGGTTGGGCGCTTGGGCGTTTGTCGGCTCGGCCTGGTGGCTGCCTGGTGGGGCTCGTGTCCTCTGGTCCTGTCGGGTCTGGGCCTGGGGGGTGGGCGTCCCCGGTGCCCGGGCCTCGGTGACCGGCCCTGGGGCTGCGTCGGTGCAGCGGGCTCCGGCGGGGGCCTGTGAGTTTGTCGCGTTTGACCCCGGGGGGTCATAGTATGTGGTCGCTGGTGGGATTCCTCCGGTTCTTCCCCTTGGTCGGATCTGGGGAGTGGGCGAGTGGCTTGTCCTGTTCGGGTGGCCCTGGGGACTCTGGGCTTGGGGTCCTTCCTGGGGTCTTGGGCTTTGATCGCCCCTTTGTCTGCCTCGGGCTTTGGGGGGACGGATCTCTGATGCTTCACAGTCGCTGCTAAATGTTCTATTGGAGGAACCTTATTCACTTATGCATGCTCACAACCACACACAAATGGATGCAGGGATGTATATGTAGATATATGCAGATATGTAGATGGGTATATGAATGAATATAAATGTATATGTATGTATACTGTATATATATTTATAGGTATGGGTATGTGTATTTATAAAAATCTACTGCAAGGGCATGAATGTTATTAGTCTTTATACATGTATGTTTCGTTGCTGTGTTCTGTCATGTGCTTTGCAGGATTGCGAACGGAGGTTGGGTGTGTTTGCCTTGTGCTCTTTTTGTGGATAATTGTTGTTTTGTTGTCTTGCTTTCTCTTTTCTTTCTCTCTATTAAAAAAAAAACATTGGTGTGAGAGGATGGCTATAAGGTGAGAAGGGAGGCCATCTATAAATGGAAAAAAAAAGAAAAGAAATAAAGTTGATTGATTGATTGATTGATTGATTGATTGATTGATTGATTGATTGATTGATTGATTGATATCACCAATGTCTAAAAAAAAATTAAGTCTGGTCCTCTGGACTTAACTTTTTTCAAAATTTCTACTTAGATTATTGAGCATTCCATTCATCACGACAAAATAACCATTGATATCTTGATTGTTGCAGACTCTGGACTTATCCACAGTATTCTTGAGGGTGTCACTGTAGAAGCGAATGTGCATTGAACTTCCGGTCCGACACCGGAAGTGCCTGTATTCCATAGGCGGACTATGGATCGCGGGTGTTTTTGAAAGTTATTTTCATTCATTTTATCGGAGCAAACACAGCTTTTGTTTAAACGGAACGTTTACTGAAATGTCCTACCGGGGTTCAGGTACCTGCTGTGCTGTTCGCGGCTGCACCAACAACCGGACCAAGCTAAATCTTTGGCTAAAACAACAGTGTTTTCAACACGGACCCAAAACAAAGAAAGAGTGTTCCTGCATCCTTCTCTATGGCTGTGTCTGCGCGATCAGGTAACATCTGTAATTTCTTTTTATTCAGGGAGGGTTTATTAATGAGAGTTTTGGATGATTTACTGTCTTAAAATGATATATGTCAGGCGCGACCGGTATCTTTAGCCGAGATAGCTGCTAATAAACCTTAGCCGAGAGGCCGGAGCAAACGCGTTCGCTATTTATGTATTTTTAAATTATGTCTGCGCGATCAGGTAACATATTTTTATTCGGGGAGGGTTTATTAATGAGAGTTTTGGAAGATTTACTGTCTTAAAACGATAGATCTCAGACGCGACCGGTATCTTTAGCCGAGATAGCTGCTAACAAACCTTAGCCGAGAGGCCGGAGCAAACGCGTTCGCTATTTATGTATTTTTAAATTATGTCTGCGCGATCAGGTAACATCTTTTTAGTCGGGGAGGGTTTATTAATGAGAGTTTTGGAAGATTTACTGTCTTAAAACGATAGATCTCAGACGCGACCGGTATCTTTAGCCGAGATAGCTGCTAACAAACCTTAGCCGAGAGGCCGGAGCAAACGCGTTATTTTTAAATTATGTCTGCGCGATCAGGTAACATCTGTAATTTCTTTTTATTTGTCCCTCCTCTTTTAACAAAACGAGTGGTGTTCCCACATTTTTAATGAACTAAAACAACAAAGTTTGGACTGTCTTCAACTGTATTACTCGCATGTAAACAAACGGTGTTTCCGGTCAACCGGAAGTCGTGTGCACATTTCGCGCAAAGCATCATGGGACGTAGGAATACTGTGGATAGTAATTCTCATACTCCCTGACCTGAGTGCAACATTTGATACCATTGCAGATGATATTCTTCTTGATACATTCCATTCCATTGGTTTTTCGGGCATTGTTCTAAATTTGTTTCATTCTTATTTCTCTGACCATCAGCCCTTTGTCCAACTTAAGAACTTCAAGTCATAGTCCTCCCCAGTTATTTTAGGTGTACCACAGAGTTCTGTTCTTAGTCCTCTCCTGTTTATCATTTTTCTTCTTCCACTTGGTCTCATTTTTAGAAAATTTTGTATTAATTTTCACTGCTATGCAGACGACACCCAGCTCTACTTCTTCACCGAGCCCAACACCACCTTTCCACCATCAAGTCTACCTTATCCAAATGTAATAGTTTCACAAGTAAAATTGATGATTCCACAGTTATTCCTTCCCCTACAGCTAAGAGTCTGGGTGTCATCCTCAATAGCACTGTATCTTTTAAATCTCATGTCAATAACATTACTCGGTCTGCATATTTTCATCTTTGAAACATCAACCTTCTCCTTTAATTTCTTACTCCCACCAGCACAGCCATCCTTATCAATGCTCTTGTCACCTCTCGATTAGACTACTGTAACTCCCTCCTTTCTGTTCTTCCTCTTAAAATCATCCATAAACTTCAGCTTGTCCAAAACATAGCTGCTTGGATCATGACCAGAACTACTTTGAAGGAACACATCAACCCCATCCTTAAACATCTTCACTAGTTACATAAAATATTGCATCGATTTCAAGATTCTCCTCACTTTCAAAGCTCTCCATAACTTGGCATTTCTGTACCTCACTGATCTGCTTTGTTATTGCACTCCTGCCCAAAGTCTTTGCTACTCCAGTCCTTATCCATCTTGTTATACCTCCTGCCTGCATGACAACCATGGGATCCAGAGCCTTTTCCCGCAAAGCCCTTGCCTCTAGAACTCTCTTCCATAGCACATCCGTAATTCTGATTCTTTGCCCTCATTTAAATCAAACCTTAAAACGCACTTTTTCAAACTAGCTTATTCTGTTTGATGTCATTATGTATTTGACCATTATTTACGTTTGATTTTATTGATATCTACCTTTAATAGTTTTATTGTTTTTATTTTAGTATTGTTTGGTGACCTTGAATGATTTGAAAGGCACCTTCAAATAAAATGTATTATTATTATTATTATTATTATTATTATTATTACAGGTAGTCCACGACTTACGACGGAGATCCGTTCCTACGCTCCGTCGTAAGTCAAATTTCAACCGTAAGTCGGAACATACATAAATACTACACCATATACATGTACAGTACTGTGTTAATAAGCACTTCACCTATCCTAACACAGTAACCTACATAATTATCATGAAACACATACATTTGGAGCCATAATGAAGGAAAAAATAGCTAATTTCTTACTGGGAGCTGGTGAAGCCTTCCTCCGTGTGTTAGCATGTTAGCTCGTTGTTCCACCAACATCTGCAGCTGCCTGTGCTTCGCTCGGTCCAGGGCATTTATAGTAAGGTCTGTTAGCATGTTAGCTCATTGCTCCAACAACCTCTGCAGCTGCCTGTGCTTCGCGCGGTCCAGGGCGTTTACAGTAAGGTCTGTTAGCATGTTAGCTCGTCCCTCCTAACCTCCTCTGCCTCCGGTCTGCCTCGTAAACCTCCGGTCCAACAATAAGGTCTCCTGTAATTTTCCACTGAGTGCAGCTGCTTCTGCCGTCAAGCTACTGCTGCCATCAAAACCGGAAGGAACTCGGAACTCAGCTTTCAAAATAAAAAATTTCAAAATTATTATTATTTTTTTTTTAAATGGGAGCTGCATGACGTAACCCCGAAACGTCGTAACTCGAGGCTGTCGTAAGTCGAGGACTACCTGTATTGTATAGGGACTGAACAGCCCGTAACAGTGGGCCCTCAATCCCATACTTGCAGAGCCGTCCCCCCACGAGGAACACGGTTGAATGCCTTCTTCAAGTCCACAAAACACATGTAGACTGGATGGGCAAACTCCCATGGCACCTCAAGGACTCTGAGGGTAAAGAGTTGGTTCAGTGTTCTACGGCCAGGATGGATCATGCATTGTTCCTCCTGAATCTGAGGTTCAACCAACGATTGTACTTGCTTCTCCAGTACCCCTGAATAGACCATGCCAGGCAGGTTAAGGAGTGTGAGGCCCCTATAATCAGAGCACACCCTTTGGTCCCCCTTTTTGAAGAGGGAAACCAACACCCTAGTCTGCCAATCCAGTGGCACTGCCCCCGAAGTCCACTCAACGTTGCAAAGGCGTGTCAACCAAGACTGTCCCATAACATCCAGAGTCTTATGGAAATAAGGGTGAATCTCATCCACTCCCAGAGCCCTGCCACCTCTTTTCATTCATTCATTCAACCTTTATTTAGTCAGGTAAATCTTTTGAACCTCATGGGCTCATTTACGAAAGCGACCTGCTAAAACTAAAGAACAATGAACAGCAGTGATAGAATTTCATTAAACAATAAACAAACAAACAATAAACAATAGAAAACAAAAAGAGAGAAAAAAACAAAAGATTTTTTTTTTTTTTTTTAACAAAGTATCAAAAAACTAGCAAAACATTATAAGGTAGACGTATAAAATCAAAGACAGGAACAAATCTGCATTGGTTTTTGCCAGGATTCCAACAGATTCTGAAAACCATTTAGAGAAGTCAAGGTCGAGAGCTTCAGATCTTTTTGTAAGATATTCCATGAAGCAGGAGCAGAATAGGAGAAGGCCCTTTTTCCAAGTTCAGTCCTCACTGACGGAACACTGCAGGTAATCATGTCCTGAGAGCGCACACTGTAGCTGCACTCACGCAAAGACATGTAGGAGGAGATGTATGAGGGCAGCAGACCAAGAAGTGATTTAAAGATGAAAATGTACCAGTGGAAGAGTCTGCGTGAGGTTAATGATGTCCAATTAACCAGTGAATACAGGGTGCAGTGGTGGGTACGATAATCACAACCAGTTATGAATCTTAGTGCACCATGATAGACCACATCCAACATCCGCAGGGTGCTTGTAGGAGCATTCATGTAGAGAATGTCACCGTAATCAATGGAGGGAAGGAAAGTCACAGATACAAGGCGTTTCCTAACATTCAGTGTTAGACATGATCTGTTTCTGAAAAAGAAACCCAGTTTAACTTTCAATTTCTTCACTAGGTTTTCCACGTGGAGTTTAAAAGAGAGATGTGAATCGATCAGGATACCCAGATATTTATAGGAATCAACAAACTCAATAGGGACACCATTTGAAGATAAAATCAGAGGAGGATCTGCTGGAACCGCCTTCCTATTTGAAAAAAACATCCCTTTTGTTTTATCAGCATTTAGGACAAGTTTGAGACGGAACAAATCTGACTGGATGATGTCAAAAGCGGATTGTAGTAACTGGAAAGCCTTAGCTACTGTTTTAGCTCGGCAATAAACAACTGTATCATCAGCATAGAAATGTAAGGATGCATCAGGGATGCAGTGACCTACATTAGCTATGTAGATTGTAAAGAGAGTTGGTCCTAAAACTGAGCCTTGTGGTACACCATTTTTAACTGTTAAATAGCTGGAAGAAGCACCGTTATGTTGAACACATTGCCTCCGATTGGAAAGATAGTTAGAAAACCAACCGATGGTGTGATCAGAGAAACCGATTTCTGAGAGCTTATGACACAGGATGTTATGATCCACAGTGTCAAAAGCTTTAGACAGGTCTAAGAAAAGTGCAGCACAATAGTCCTTAGCATCCAATGCTTCAACAACATCATTCAGAACCTTCAGAGAAGCAGTTGTTGTGCTGTGTTTTTTCCTGAAACCAGATTGATGGAGAGGTAAGATGTTAAATGAGTCCAGATAATTTTTGATCTGAGAGTTTATCAGTTTTTCTTGAACCTTGGCTAAGATGCAGAGTTTAGAGATCGGTCGATAATTGTTCAGTGAGGTGGGGTCACCTCCCTTCAGCAAAGGAAGAACAAAGGCTGTTTTCCAAGCATCCGGAATGGTGTTTTGGCTTATGGATAGATTAAAGATGTGGGTCACAGGGACTGTGATGATATGAGCAGCCAGCCTTAAGAAATAAGGTGGAAGTTCATCTGGACCTGCAGATTTTTTAGGATCAAGATCATTTAACAGTTTATTTACCTCACTGACTGAGAATGGAGAAAAAGAGAAGGTGTGATTAACAGATGGTTGGCTTGTAGGAGGGATTTGATTTGTTGAAGTTTGATTATTAGATAAAGTGGCCGATTTTCCGTTTGTAACTGTATCAAATAAAGAACTAGAAGCAACAAAATGTTTATTGAAACAGTTCAGGATCTCGTGCTTATTTGACACAGGAACAGAGTCAACAAGAAATTGTGATGGGAGGTCAGATGATTGGGGGGTGCCTGAGAGAGATTTAATGGTTTTCCAGAATTTTTTAGGATCGTTTAGATTTTTGGAGGTCTGAGATAAGAAGTAGTTACGTTTTGCAGCTTTAATGGCAGTTGTGCATTTATTCCTTAGCTGCCGAAATTTCAACCAATCAGTGTCTGAGTGTGATTTTCTTGCTGCTGCCCAAAGATGATCTCTCCAGTGCAGGAGATCAGCTAGTTCAGGAGTAAACCAGGGGCTGTCACGGCCCTTTATCCTGAACTGCCGGAAAGGAGCGTGTTTGTTTACAAAGTAAATGAAACTACCACGAAAATAGTTCCAAGCGGTGTTCACGTCATTGATTTGTAGGATATGTTGCCAATCAAAGTGGGATAGATCCCAAAGGAATGACTGTTCACAGAAACGTTTCAAATCCCTTTTTTGGATTATTCTGGGCTTAGCAGGTGGAAGTTTAGTAGATCTAAGAGCTGCTATTACGGAATGATCACTCAAAACGTTAGCAAATACACCTATACCAGGAAATTTGTGAGGTGCATTTGTGAAAAACAGATCTAAGGTGGAAGATTTTTCGGGACATTTTAAGTTTGGTCTGGTGGGAGAATCGATAAGTTGTGTTAGATTGAGAGATAGGCAACATTCCCTGAATTTATCACAGAGGGGGGTCGACTTATTCCAATCAATGTTGAAATCTCCTGCCATAACAATCTCATTGTGTTTTAAATTTCCTATGAATTCAGTCAGGGAGGATAGAGCTTCAGGTGTTGCGGAGGGGGGACGATAACAACCTACAACAGTTAAGGGCTGACCTCCTTTCAAACTGATGTTCACAGCTAAAGCCTCAAACTGGTTTGCGATTGTTTTTTTAGACGCAATCGTGGCAGCCAAAGAGTCTCTGATGTAAATAGCGACTCCACCTCCCTTTTTATTACGATCACAACGATAGATCTTAAATTCATTGATTGCCAAGTCATTTTTCGAAACAGATTTTTTGAGCCAAGTTTCAGAGATAACGATCACATCTGCCCCAGAAGAAGTGATTAGGATTTTCAGTTCATCAAGTTTTTTTAGAAGGCTACGAGCGTTTACATGCAGAAAACGGAGACCAGAAATATTTTTAAACTCATTAGGTGTACAGTAGTTAGTAATTGGCCCTGGGTTGGGCTGAATCCCTGAGATCATTAACAACAATAATATCAGACATTTACCTGACTTCTTTGTCACTGATGTGTAGTTACAGGAGTTAACAGTGTGACATTTTGCCCCCATAATTGAACCATGTGAAACATTAATGAAGACACGATCATTCAGAACCCAAAAACAATGAAAGCTGCAGTGATGGGCAGTCCCTGATGTGTTGATAAGATTCAGTGATTCCAGGTAGTCTGAGAACTGAAAATAATGACAGTAATATGAATGATGCAGAAAAGTCTCAGACCATAAAGCGTCACAAATTAGGTGGTCAAACAATTCCGTTGTGGAGAAATTTGTGGAGGAATGTGGGGGGATCCAGCCTCCTTGAGAATATGAATGGATGTGGCCATGGTGAACACAAGCTGGATCCAGAATCAACGGAAAGAAACAAACAATATGTAGCAAACAGCAGAGTGAGCTGCCAGAAAGGCCTCCTGAGGTTAAGGGCATGGTTGAAGCCTGTTTCAAGTCAATAAAGGGAAGGGACAACAGCGTGAACAGCACCAACAACGCAGCTCCTGATACGCAGCGATACACGTCACACTCTGCTCGTCTGATCCAGAAACAGCTCACAACAGTGTGAAACAGGCACCAATGATGATCCAGTTCCTCCGCGCTTCACTCTCTGCTCGTCTGATCCACAAACAGCTCACAACAGTGTGAAACAGGCACCAATGATGATCCTCCGCGCTTCACTCTCTGCTCGTCTGATCCACAAACAGCTCACAACAGTGTGAAACAGCACCAATGATGATCCTCCGCGCTTCACTCTCTGCTCGTCTGATCCACAAACAGCTCACAACAGTGTGAAACAGCACCAATGATGATCCTCCGCGCTTCACTCTCTGCTCGTCTGATCCAGAAACAGCTCACAACAGTGTGAAACAGCACCAATGATGATCCTCCGCGCTTCACTCTCTGCTCGTCTGATCAACAAACAGCTCACAGCAGTATGAAATAGGCACCGAAACAATGATGATCCTGATCTTCTGCGCCTCACATCACGTCACGCTGCTTCACGACCTCTCTGCTGTCTGAGCCAGTTGGATGTTTTCAATGAAAATGACTGTTTTCTCCAAATGAGGCTCTTTAAACAGTTATCTACATCAGGTAAGATATTTATTATGTGGCTGTTTCCTTATCAGCCCAAAAAAGCCACCTCCAAGAATAAAAATGAAAAAAGAATGAAAAAACAGCAAGTCTCAATGGAGGAGGTGAAGCTTCAGCTTCAAATTGATCCTCAGCTCGGTTCAGTCCTGCTCCCATCCAGATCAGGCACTTCAAAGCAGCCGCGTGCAGCCGCACGTCTCTCAGCTGAGCACAGAGCGCGGCTCCCACCGTGATACCACGGAGATGTACAGACCCTCCTCTTTGGGTAACGGGTCACAGTTGAGAACGGCTTTAATGCAAACAAAGTCCCCCACAGCCAACTCGGTTTTTGTTCTGGTCCAGGTTCGGCCAGGTACATTCCCCCCCCAAACCACGAGGTCATTCAAACAAAAGGCAGCAGAAAAAATCAGTGAAATTCCTTCCGTGCGATTCTTGTTTGAAACCAGGTAAAACCACAGTTCAGAAAGGGTCCAAAAAGCGAGGAGGGGGAAAAAAACAAAACACCGAGGCTACGTGGGGTAGTCTCCCAGCTCGACGACTCACCTGGCCGGCAGGAAGCGCCCAGAGTGACCGGTGGTTGCAACAGCCGGTCCAGGACCGAAATAAAAAAATTGTACGGTCCCGTGCGGCTCCCTGAGTCACTAACACCGTAATTCGGTAGGAAGATGGACCAAACTTTAGTCCAATTCGAAAAACGGGTCAGTTTGATGTTAAAAGACTCAGAGAGCCAGAGGGAAAAGTGTCCATCAGCTCCGCCGGAACCGGAAGTGATCTGTGCTTTTTAACTACCTCGACAACCTCAGCTACAGTTATGGACGGACCAACCCCAAAGTCCCCTGACTCAGCTCCATGGCAGACATCCTGGTAGGATTGAGAAGGTCCGAGAAGTATTCCTCCAACCTCCCGACAACATCACTGGTTGAGGTCAATAGCACCCCATTTCACTGAACACAGTGTTAATAAAGTGCTGCTATCCCCTCTTCAGCTGCCTGATGATTGGCCAGAATCTCCTTGGAGCCAACAGAGAGTCTCTATCTAAGGCCTCATCAGACTCCTCCCACATCTGAGCTTTTGCCTCAACAACAGCCAAGGTCGTGGACCACTTGACCCTCAAGTACTCCTCAGCTGCCTCCGGAGTCCCACTGGCCAGCAAGGCCCAATAGAACTCCTTCAGCATGACAGCCTCCCTAACCTGGGGTGTCCACCACTGAGTTCATGGATGGCCACTGGCAGAAGCACCAATAACCTTACGGCCACAGCTCTAGGCAGCTACCTCAACAAGTTAGAACATGGTCCACTCAGAATCAATGTCCTCCACATCAGCTAGGATGCAGTTAAAGCTCTCCTGGAGGTGTGAGTTGAAGATCTTTCTGACAGGTTCTTTTGCCAGGCTTTCCCAGCAAACCCTCAATACATTTTTCATTCAACCTTTATTTATACAGGCTAGCCTCGTTGAGTCACGGGGACTCATTTACAAGAGGGACCTGTCTCACTCACACCAAACAACCATCCACTCTCACACTCACACCTAGGGTCAATTTAGAGTCACCAATCAGCCTAACAAGCATGTTTTTTGGTCTGTGGGAGGAAACCGGAGTACCCGGAGGAAACCCACGCATGCACGGGGAGAACATGCAAACTCCACCCAGAAAGGCCCCGGACCGGGATTTGAACCGGCAACCTTCTCGCTGAGAGGCAGCAGCTCTACCAGTTGTGCCACCGTGCTGCCCACTACATGACTGGGTCTACCGGGTCTGTCCAGCATCTTCCCCTGCCATCTGATCCAACTTACTACCAGGTGGTATTCATTCATTCATTCATTCAACCTTTATTTATACAGGCTAGCCTCGTTGAGTCACGGGGACTCATTTACAAGAGGGACCTGTCTCACTCACACCAAACAACCATCCACTCTCACACTCACACCTAGGGTCAATTTAGAGTCACCAATCAGCCTAACAAGCATGTTTTTTGGTCTGTGGGAGGAAACCGGAGTACCCGGAGGAAACCCACGCATGCACGGGGAGAACATGCAAACTCCACCCAGAAAGGCCCCGGACCGGGAATTGAACCGGCAACCTTCTCGCTGAGAGGCAGCAGCTCTACCAGTTGTGCCACCGTGTTGCCCATCAGTTAACAGGTATCAGTTAACAGCTCAGATCCTCTCTTCAACCGAGTGTCCAAAACAAATGACCGCAAATCATATAACACGACTATGAAGTCAATCATCGATCTATGACCTAGGGAATCTTGGTGCCAAGTGCACTTATGGACATCCTTATGTTTTAATATGGTGTTCATAATGGACAAACTATGACTAGCACAGAAGTCCAACAATAGAACATCGCTTGGGTTCAGATCAAAGAGGCCATTCCTCCCAACCACGCCCCTCCAGGTAACACTATTATTACCCACGTGGACATTGAAGTCCCCCAGCAGAATAAAGGAGTCCCCAGCTGGCAACCCTGCCAAGGACTCCAAAAAGTTTGGATACTCTGAACTGCCATTCAGCATGTAGGCACAAACAACACTCAGAGCCCACCCCTCCGCCTGAAGGTGAAGGGAAGGCATCCTCTCATTTACCGGGGAAAACTTCAACACACAGGCACCAAGTCGGGGGGCTGCAAGTAGACCTATACCACCTTAATACGTCTTACCATCGGCAACTCCAGAGTGGAATACGGTTCAGCCCCTCTCAAGGAGATTGGCTCCAGAGTCCAGGGTGTGCATCGAGGTGAGCCCAACTATATCTACTTGCTGGTGAAGATTCTCAGTCGTCCAGGACATGATAAAATCAAAAAAGGCGTTCAATACAGGATCAACTGGACTTTATTTGTTGCAGAAAACGTTTCGACTTCTGTCCAGAAGTCTTTTTCAATTCTGAATGAATGGAAGCTGTGAGACCGAGAAGTTTTATACAGGCTGACATGCCACGCACCAACATATGAAATTGGAAACTGAAATAACACCACAACATACCTGAGATAACATGCCCATTCTATTTAAATTGACAAAACAACACATCACAGCTTAACAGAAGGGGGTTTGTAACACATACATGTAAATTGAAAGATCACACCTTAACAGTAGGGGGTTCCCTTGAGGTCTCTGGTAGAAGACACAAAACTGTATGTAAATTGACAAAAAACACCTCCCAACCAACAACAGAGGCTACTCAGAGAACTTTGTTAGTCTAATTTACAGACAAGACATCTGCTCCCATCCGGTGTAAAACGTTTCGGAATCAAATCCAAAACTGAGTTATAAGTCTTAGAAAGTTGAAATCTCAGACCTCCTCCTCTGTTAAGAGAAGGTTTTTCTCTCAAC